>JAUKNK010000112.1:2002500-2205000 GCA_030765055.1 Mantis religiosa | reverse complement strand
TCATATATTTTCTTTTACCATGTCCAGTGTTTTCAAAAAAGGGAAAGCAATAATTTAATATTCACCTATTTGCGCTATACAGCGTGAACATAACGTTTCAATCCATTTTTGAGAAAACGTAATATTAGATTTCAACAAATACAGGTACTGTAAACAATACGACATGGTAATCCAGAATACATGAGCGTTTTTTCTTGGTCCCAATTGATATGACCACCTTGCACTTTCCAGCGAAGCACCTCTGCCTTAGACACTTTGTTCAGCATTGCTGGTGTGATGTTGCACATTGTCCTACTGACACGCTTCTTAAGAATGGCAATGGAGGTGATTTTAACTTTTAGACTTGTGATTTCACGTATCCCCATGCAAAAAGTCAAGATGTGTCAGAACTGGGGAATGTGGCTCCCATATGAGGTGTGAACCCCTGCCAATCCATCGACGTGGGAATGTGATATCCAGGTACACTCGAACAATCAGTGCGAAATGAGAAGGGGCTCGATACTGTTGGAAAACCACATTTCCAAAGTGCCATCCTGCTGTAATTTTTGTTGAAGGAGCACTTGTACCATTTCAAGGTACGAAATGCCTGTCGCTGTTTGTTCTTCAAAGAAGAATGGCCCACACATCTTCGATTTTGTCAGCCCCAACCACACATTAACTTTTAGGGCGTTTGGTTCCCACTCCATGACCGCATTGGTTGTTCATCCGCCCAATCTCTGCAGTTGTGTCTAATGACCATGCCAAATGTGTCGCCTCATTGCTAAATAACACATTTTGCAACAAATTGGTTTCTTCAATTGCCCTCAACAGGTCGTAGCACATTGCTTCACGACAAAAAAGTTTGCCACATGTGTCTTCAACCAGTTTGAAACATTTTCTTTTAGCTCTTCGTCATTATTGAACTGTTGGCCGCCGAGGAAAGATTTGAGTTGCAAAAGCAGATGAAAGTCGCTAAGAGCGAGGTCAGGGCTGTACGGGGGTTGGTCAAACACGTCCTAGCCAAATCCCTGTAGGAAGTTTCTCGTCGTATTTGCAGTGTGTAGTCGTGCGCTGTCGTGAAGAAAGACAACACATTTTGACAGCTTTCCTCGCCGCTTATTCTGTATTGCGCGGCGCAATTACCTAAGTGACTCGCAAGCGACATTGTAAAGAAGCACAGCATAGCGTGCGTGGCTGACAACGGTTTCACAGTGGCCCACCTTTCTTCTCCTTGATACAGAGCGTCTACCACGCATGTGTGAAAGTGCGATCGCAGCGCTGCAGCGGAGATAAATTGAAACAGAGCTTACTCTCTGGACGCCCCTTGTATATTTTCTCAAAAACCTGGCGTGATAGAAAAAAAACGGATTGCAACGTTGAACTCAGGGCAAACATTCTGTTTAGGTACACTGAGTCATAGTAAAACATCATTTTTGCTGCAGAGTAGTTATATCATTATCATTAACATTATCATTAGTATTGAAGAAGCAATGTAATATCTGACCTAAGAACAGAAAGCCATTGGAGCTGAAGGAAGCGACTACATTATGATAGTTTGCAACATTATTGTTATATATTCTAACGATCCGTATGCATTCTGTCCAATATGGAATTATAAAACTGTGATAGTTCCGTGTATAATCGAGTGATTGGAACAGACAACCTATCTCTATTCCAGTTAGTATAAGGTGGTGCCATAAGTAAAGTCGGTTATATAATATTGGTGTTTTGGATACTCTATTTGTTTTCTTTGATTTGAGAATGCTATTTACAGGCTGCCATGTCTAGTGTTGCGCATATTGCGAGCATGTATCAGTCTTCAGTTTGTTCACTTTTTTCTCGGGCAGCAAGCCAGGTGAAAAGACGATTAGAAATCGACGTTTCGGGAGTGTGCATCGCTCCCATCATCAGGATATTTATAAAATGTTATAACCACAAATAAAATACTGGATATAACATCAAAATTCGCATTACTGAACAAAAGACTGTTTTCAGTAAATTAAATGCCAGATCAGGAGATGTATACCACAAGCATACACACAACGATCTCTATCTGAACGCTCATAGTTTCCACCATAAGTCTCAACGACTGGGAGTTCTCAATACACTGACCCACAGAGCTTTGTCTATCTCTGATCCCAGCCACTTAAAGCAAGAATTACAGCACCTGAGACTCACTTCCCGTAAAAACGGCTACTCCGAATATGACGTTGTAGCCTCCATCACCAAAGCTAGGAAAGGGAAACCTGTAATACAGCAAACGTCACATAAGCTTAACGCCTGCATCTATCCGGCAGTATCAGCAGAATTTTCGCCAAATTCTTCAAGACTAACCACAAGCCAACTCTGAAGAGACCATTGAAGGACAAACTGGACTTCCAAGTTCCGGGAGTGTACCGCATTCCCTGTGAATGTGGGACACCGTATATAGGACAAACCGGAAGAACCATCGCTAGTAGAATAATCGAACATGAACGGAACATTCGTTTAATGCAGCCTGAGAAGTCTGGGCTGGCAGAGCATTGTTTTGATAATGACCATAGAGCCAATTTTCGGGAGATGACCATCTTGGCAATATGCAACAGTTACTGGGAGCGGAGAATTAAGGAGGCTTTGGCAAATTCCTCTGAAAGGAGCACGCTTAATCGTGATGCTGGACTTCAGTTCAGCTCCTCTTGGAAACCGGCCTTAAAAGTGGAAATCCGTCGATTTAAGAAGGAAAGATCAATACAGCTTGATAATCAAGTTAAGTAGTTACGTTTCTTTGACCAAATTTTGCATAATCACGTCATCTCCTGACGTGAAGGAAGGAGGGAGGGAAGGAAGGAGGGAGGGAAGAAAGGAGGGAAGGAAGGAGGGAAGGAAGGAAGGAAGGAAGGAAGGAAGGAAGGAAGGAAGGAAGGAAGGAAGGAAGGAAGGAAAAGCTACACAAGTGTTCTTAATATTATATAATATCGACGTTTAATAGAAGTTATTATTTGGTTAAGTATTTAAAAGTGTTATTCAAATGATTTATCTAAATTAAAATTACAATTTGGAAAAGAAAGTATCAAAAATTTATTTTATCTGCACACAACTCTACCATCAGCTCTCATCTGCGACCGTACCTCGAAATAGGATTTCAAGCTAATGCAAGAGCAGCCGAAGTAAATTCCAGAATCCAACTTGGAGATAATCAACGAAGAAATCATCGCATCAATTGCATCCTATATGCATAAAATTTTGTTGCATCACAGGTTAATTGGTCTATGAAGAGCACGAACCTCATACTGAAACTACGGGTGACTTCACCGAGCGGGATACCTCAGGCGGTTTGTCTGTGGCCCGCATTTGGGAGGTCCAGGTTCGATTTACCTGATCTATGAGATTTTTCGGGGGTTTCCAGGTCGCCAGGCGAATGATGGGCAAGCTATTTACATTCCCAGAATTTCCTGTCCCTTCATTTCATCTCCATTATCGTTTCATATCATCTCTCGTTCAGTGTAGAAGTGTCGCGAGAGCCTCGGCGGTGCATGGCAGGATGATATGCTCTAAGTGAACCACTTTCTCCTTCGTAGGTTGGTTACCGGTCTTCTCCGAAACTGCTGCTGGCATTACTTCCGGACCACAACAGGGGGGAATGTTCGATGTCCTGGCCTGCCGGAGAAGTTTCCATCTAAGTAAAATATAGGGATCCTACCATCTGTACTGTCGTTACTCCTTGGGACGGCCGCCCTCTGTCTCCTCTTATCCTTACTCCCGGGGATACCGCACTTGGAGGCATAGGTACAGTAGATCAAGGCTGGTCACAGGGCCGAATCCCCTCCGTACCGTAATCCTAATCCTAATGGGTGACTTCATAAATGCATAATTTAACATGAAACAAGTAAATAATAGCAGCATAATATGGTAAATAATATTTATATTTTTATAATATTTTGTCTGTAGATGAGAAACCATGGGTTACCAGTAATAAAAACGTGGGTAAGGTTCCGAATTCATTCGGAAAATTCTCGGAAAACTGCTCGGGTGAAGGTATGTGGCTGATAATTGGTTAAATGTTTATTCTGAAAGTGAAAGGAACTCAAGAGTTCGGATAAGGGCTTTTATGGGAAAGCAATGTTATTTTCCCATAGAGCACTGAGATATATTGCAACGGAAGAATGATGTTATTGGTCCGTGTAAGTAAGAGACGTTGGTAGGGATATTGTTTAAGGGAGTAACTTTAAATTTTAGTATCGGAAATCTGAGAATAGGAAGTAAAAGGGAACACAACTCAACGTAGACATATGCCAACGTATGCAGCTAGGAGCAAAGTTACGTTGATTCTGTATCAGAAACAGAATACAAGCTTAATGCTAGTAGGAACCCAACCGCAGTAATTGATAACATCAGCTGAAACCTTCGATTATTACAATTATCTTACAATTATCTTCTTCTTCTTTTACTTCCAGAATTTAGGCATTTGAGCTGTTTCCAATACAAGAGATCGAGTTTATCCATCTGGTGCATGGACGTCCAACTGTTCTTCTCCCTTTAATTTGGTAGTGAAGTAATTACCTGTGGTAATCAATTTTGTGACATCCTTCTTATATATTCTAAGCAGTTATTTCTTATTTGATTTACTCTATCATTTAAGCTGAATATGTTTATTTTTGTTCTAATGTCCTCATGGTTTTATCTTAAAGTATATATCTCGCCACAGAACGTAATAATTTTATTTCAGCTGATTCTATCTGCCTTCTATCTCATCTTATAAGTGTCCAATTCTTATAGGCATCAGTTAACATGGGAACTGCCGTAGTTTTATAGAATTTTAATTGAGCTGTTTTAAAGTTTTATTTATCAGTGTTCTTCATATTGTTCCACACATGCTATATAATCTGCTTATTTTTATGTTAATATCATTTTTTTGGCAGTAGGATACGTTAAACCCCAGATAGTTAAAGTTATTTATCTGTTATATTCTTTTATTATGTATTACTGTTTTACTTCTTGAGTGGTTTCTCCCTTGGAACGTCATCACTTTTGCTTTCATCTCTGAAATTCTCATGTAGTAATTACTGGTTACTCCTTTCAAATTTATATACTGAAATTTATAGTTTACACTCTGTATTACTAAGTATTACTTAATCGTCTTCAAACAGTAGGGCGTTTAAGGCCTTGTTATTTATTATAAAACTTACATTTAAGTGTTCCTGCCATTGTCTTATGACATCGTCGATGTATATACTAAACAATGCATGGGGACATTGGGCAGCCTTGGTTAACACTTCCATTTATTTTAATTTGCTTGTCACTATTACTGATTGATACACATGTTACACAATACAAACACTGAATTACTCTTATCAAGTGTTCTGGATGCCTGTATTATAGATCATTTCCCAAAGTTTTCTTTGTAATTAATCTGTCAAAACTTTATCATAATCATTAAATAATAAATAAGTTGGTAGACTGAATTCTCGCTTTTTCTGAATGATCTGCTCTATTACAAATATGCAGTCTGAACAGAAACGTCCCTTCCGAAATCTATTTTCTTCTTTTGAAAGCATATATTCATTAATTATATTTACCCTACGAATTATCTTATAAAGATATTTTGTAGCTCGTATTTAATAAACATATGCCTCTAAGTTGTGGCAATCATTTCTATTTCCTTTTTAAAAATACAATGTGGTTTTCCTATCTTCCATTCCTCTAGGACTAAGCAGATTTTCCAGCAAATATTTAATATTTATAACAATCATACAGAAAGAGATATTGATACCTTAACTGAACGCTCTCAGACTCCTGGTATATAGGTTGCCCTTGATAACCGCCTCTAAAAACACCCGATATTTTCCTTCGACCAATCATCAGCCTAAGAGCGTTTCGTTTAAATATCTGTATCTCTTTCTCGCAATAATTTCTGCAAATGTTTTCCTCGATTGAATTGAAGAAGAATGACGGGCATTCTTCAGAATAGCTTTCTGAAATATGGATAGAAAAAGTTATGTGAACGTCATACCACATATTTTTAAAATATGTATTACTACTTGTTCGTACCAAAAAATACCACAACACAGTCGTGCAGCGTTGCCTAGTACGGAACGCACAGCACAAGCTTGAGAAATAGAGATTTCTCTTTTTAGTGCGCTCAAAATTTCTACTGAAATTTCGACATTCTCATATGCCTTGGTGTATACGCCAAGAATTTTCGAGGCTGACTGTACAAATGGCCATTTCCCTAAGACCTATGGTTCTCGAGTTGTCGCTTCGAGAGTAAGCGCCTCACTCCGGTGTTTATGCTTCAACTTCCAACCTTGCCCTGTGTTATTCCTTTTCATTACGCGTTACTGAGTAAGACTGAAAAAATGTCTTTAGGAACTGCATATATTTATTCATAAATTTACTGACCACGGATCAGTGCAGTCCAGGACCGCGCACGCGTATTCTTTGAAGTTCCGTTCAAGACAAGTCCGTAACGCAAATTTAAGTTTTAGGTGCACTGTGTAACTGTGACTATAAGAAGAAAATTGATGCGTTTACATTATATTCTGCAAACTGTTAACAATGTCACTTTCAAAGCCTAGTACTAGTGACGCAGGTACTAAAGTAGTCTGCACCCAGACCAGAAATAGTATTTTTAAGGTCTACAGTTTCTTTGAGAAATTTCATATGACAAAGTGCGTGACCGGATCAATTTTTTACAAAGTCAGGAACTAACAACCAGCGCGTGCAACGTAAGTGTACAAACTGTATCGCTTATTGCAAAATAGGGCAAAACTTCCATTAAAGAAATTGGTGAACCTTTATTTTATTTAAGCTATCAACTCCTCTAGAGCAAATCATTTTCAGAAATCCAGCGATGTTATTTTCAGTAAATAAGCATGTTAATATTGAATTTTAGAGTTTATAATGTTATCATAATTATATTTTGCTACCTGAGTTTGCGTTCTGACAATTTGACAGACGACAAATCATACGTTCCGTCTCTGTATCTTCCGCTCTCTGGCGCATCAGATGGCACCCACAGTGTGCACGCATTGGTTCAGCTCATATGCCTTCTAAAACCTTATCCGTATAATGTACATAGTATATAATTGGTCACCATTGAAGTAAATAAATGATAGTACAAAACAAAAGCAATGGGATACTGCTTATACCACAAATAAGTAGAAACAGTGCTGTGTTGTGAAATTAGTGAAATGTGGTTTCGTCCTGCTTACATGTGCGTCGAGCAGCATAAATGAAGTCTGATCAAATACAAACGTTTTAAGGATTTACTCCCTTTTCTCCAAAGTGCTTCTAAAGTTTTGGATTAAACTATCGTGTAAGATATCGGAGTAGAGAATAAATGACGTTTCATTCCTTTTATCGTTAAGATGTACACTATATGTAAAGTAACCATTTGGTGCAGTCAACCTTAGAATTATTTCAATATTTCTTGATTTTTGGGCTGTTGAGCCTTTCTTTCCGCTTCTTAGCAGTACACCTAAAAAAATAATCTTGCGTCTTTTTATGAGCCCTTGCCTGGAATGTTTATTACGATTTTTCATTTCCTTTCGTATTTCCCACTTCTTAAATAACTGAGTGTTGTCTCACCCACTTGAGTATTATCGTAGTATAAAATAAATATGGTGAAGGCCGCGACATGCTGAACATTAAGTCACTCATAAATGTTCAAGTTTGTGCAAAGAATTACAAACAAGGAAAACAACTGGTGAGTTGTTGAATTAGTGGAATGTCAGCCAGAATCACAATTCAGGACTATAGATAAAATATTGTCGTTATTCAGGAATGTGCCGATATTGGAAATGAAGCACTAATGTTTCCATCACATTTCCATCGCCAAAGTTATACAGCCTGCACCAGCCAACTGTGCTAAGGCAATTTTTATTTTCTCCAACTATGATATAAACTTCACGTTTGCTGTTTAATTTCGGGGCTTTCAGACTTTCAAGGACAACAATATGTATCGTGGTTTTACGTTTTCCCTAAGCTTTTTTCTTTCTATACCATCTGTTTATTGTAGGTAACAGGATGCAGTGTTATTTACCCAGAAATTTAATATAGAGATTTTATTAAAAATACACGGGCACGTCTACAAAACGGCTCGTCATTCTGTCAACGTAACGCAACATCGTAGTAATATTATATTTCAAATTTGCGGCAGGAACGTTGCTCACTGGCCTCACGCTGCGTACGTACCTGGACTCGAAGTCAAGACTCTCCCCTAGGTTTCGTAGCTGGTCTGCTTTCCCGTTGCCTCCAGCTGCTGTAAACTGCTTCCCCTGCATGGAATCTTGTGTTCGGTTCTCAGGGAGTAGGGTCGAGACAGCACAATGCAGCGGAACACACGAGATTTTCTAAACATGTACTTTATTCAATGTGGAACCCGGGAACCTTCAGATATTCTGTTTTGTTAATCGACTGTGACCGCGGACAATAAAAGCTGATGGCGTGTGGAATTTTTTAGGTCACGGTGCATGGTGAAGAAATAACAAGTAGGTCAACACACAAAGACGAAATGAACGAAATGTTACAAGTGATCCTTCTAACCTCGTATATATATTGAAACCCCGCATCGAACTAGAAAATTCTAGGGAATTTGTTGACCCATCTGAAGGCACTTGGAAATAACTGAAACACCAATCTATTGCACCGACTTCCGCCCTTTCTCGATGTAGCTCGCCAAAGCGCAAGGACTTTGTTGACTGAATCTGCCAAGGTCCACGATATAACATATTGCACTGATTATTAAATTTTTAATTCCTCAAACAGGACCAAAATACACCTTGTACTGTTTTCAAATATAAACAATTATTGAACCAATTTAATTAATTATTGGTGATAACTTTATAAAAACATTTAATTGGATAATTAATCTTTACGACCAAAATTTCCTGTTTCACATTTGAGGTAAACCTTGCTTAAGCATTCTATGCAATAATATTCAAGAAAACTTCCCATCCCAGACTGTGTTTTCCGTTGTAAAATTTTCGGTGTTCTTAATTTTCTCAAAAAAATTACCATTGAATCTAATAAAACTGAATAAAAATTTTAAGTATAAATAAGGCGAATTTAAATGAATATTTTAAAATGTATGGGAATAGTCTCTAAAGTTATTTTCAGGCATTAAATTTTAGAGTTATTTTCATAACAAGAAAATATTAAAAATATGATATTGGGGAAATATAGGACTGACTAAAATAAACAAAGTGTATTTTTAAAGGGTCAGCTGTTTAAAAAATATTCTATATTGCATGTTTCCTGTTTCAAGTAGACAGACATGTTTGAAAGCTTGCACTGTTGACTTATCTTTTTATTGCAACACCTTGTCACTTCAACTGAACATATGAACACCTTTTTTGAATGTTGGACGCAAGCTTTTGTTGCGTAATTTTAAATACTTCCATGATAAAACTATATTACGTAACATTAACCTATGTTTTAGGGTAAATTGATGGAAAGAACAATTTCTTTCACACTAGCCGTGTGTAGGTTAAGGTACGTACAGCATAGTAAGTGACCACAAAAAGATGGGTGTCTCATAGCACATGACAGCCCCTAGTGGCCTTCCGAGAAACATACGAGTCAGTTGGAGAATTTAATCTCTTGTCGGCATGTTGGCCATAGTAGCTCAGTGATTTATAACAACCCAAAAGAGACCGGGAGATCCGTGGTTCAAATACCGGCTAGGGTATTCAATTTTCCAGGCTGGCTCTACTCATAAACTTAAGTTTTTCTTTTCATATGAATATTACTTATCATACGCATCAAACATACAGGGTGAATTTTATACGAAATTTTACACACAGTGAGGTTTAGAAATTCTTTACAGTTCTTCAGTTTTACAAGGATGCAAAAGTGCACATCCTGTAGTTAATTTTTATTTCAATAACTGTTTTCTAATATTAGCAGACCTAAACACATCTTCTAAATAAGTAAAATAGTAGACAAGTAACTTACTAACAAAAAATAACTAAACAATAAAAATAATACATACTATTGTAGCATAAAATGCGTTCATTATATTACAAGGCCACAAATCGTGTTTAGGCCTGTTCCGCGCTGTTACGCTGGTCTGTTCTCCGTTCTAAACTCTTGCTTTATTTAAGAGTGTTAGTAGCATGCACAATAATTAATATCAATTTTGTAATTAGTTGTGCCGAAACTGTATCTATCTCCACTGAAATAATACTGGTATACTCGGATGAAATTTACTTTCGCACACATTATTTTTAAGAGTTTTCACAATGTTTGCTCTCATATTGTCCTTATGTTCGTTTGTAGTGTAGAGATTGTTGCCTTAAACTTAACGTGCGCTCGCATTCGCTACATTTAATTGGAAAAAGAGTGTGAATGACGTCACATCTACAGCACGGCCATCAAATGTGCAAAAGTCGAAAACAACGGATGGTAGTACTCTGCGAACTTTAATCTTCGCAAAATTTGAAAAGATATAGCGTTGGGCCATAGTGCAGAACCCAGCGAATCCTAAGCTTGCTACTCCTACCAGCGCTGCCGAATGTGGTACACGCATCTCACGGGCATGAAATGAGAACATTATCTTCATTAATTACACTCGGTAAAATATTTGAAAATGATATATGCAAATCTTATAATAAGAACAAATTTTATTTTCCGTTAATGGCCGTACAAAAATCCTGTCTACGATACTTAAATCGGAGCGATGCATATTACCATTATCATCATCATTATCATCGTCATAATTATCATCATCGTCATGATGCTGATGATTATGACTATGATGATGATCATGTCTATGATGATGATAATTATGACTATGATGATGATTATGACTATGATGATTACAACTATGATGATGATTATGTCCATGATGATTCTGACTATGATGATGATTCTGATTATGATGATGATTATTATGATTATTATGATTAAGATTGTTATTGCTATTGTTATTTTTATTTTTATTAGCAGCACTTTGGAAGCCTTACTATTATTTTCGAATATGTGTAGCCAACAGGTTTGGATTTTCTTTATTATTGTGTAATTGATACATGTTTCTTTTATTAAAGATGGAGAACCAATGTCCGTGCAGGAGGATCACCAGCGTCCAGCAGCACCAGAGGTTTCGGCGCGATACCGGAAGACTCTGCGTCACACCAGCAGCGAGGATAGGCACCGCCCTCCCGTATCCATCAGGAACACGGTAAACCGGAGGGAGGAGGAAGCAGTGGCTGGGCTTCAGAGATCTGCAGCCCATCTCCTTCATCATCATCCTCATCATTATCATTATCATCGGGAAAAGGGGTATGTAATATGATCATTTTGACTGAGAATGCAAAACTATTGAGTAAGCATTCAAGGCCCGAATTTTAAATAGCAAAATTGAAATTACGGCGGGAATAATGGTCCCTAGCGAATTTCTGGATGAATGGAAGAGTCTCGTTAAGAGAAATTGAATCCAACTTAAACAGGAGTATATCTGGATTAAAGATGTGTTGTTCCCTGAACGCTTCATACTTAATTCAGACACCTGACCATGAAAACATGGAATCGGTTTATTTTAATTCCAAGACTAAAGAGATCCAGGAGTCATCTTCTGTGCAATGAAAAATGAAATTTTAGAAAACCTAGCCCGTTTTGAAGGCCCAGCAAGTTCAAAGACTTTGTTCGCAATCCACTTGCTAGTAAACAGCGCAGCAGCATATAATCCTATTCGCGGTTCAGGGTATATCGAGTTGCCTGCATGCAGCAAGAGGAAGAAGGCTATTCTTAACATTAAGAATAATGAAGATTTTTGTTTCACTTGCTGCATGTTGGCTGCAAAATTTCCCGCCAAGGTAAATAGATGCCGTCCATCATCGTACCCTAGGGATTTGGTATTCAAAGCAATCATTGATGAGCGAATTAAATTCCCGTATCCAATTGATAAAATTGAGCGTTTTGAGAAGCAAATATCGCTGATATATCTATAGCTGTATTTGCTCTAAATGCCAACAAATTGGTGGAGCCTATTCGCTAAACAATTGCGAGGAAGGCTAGGCCGGTTAACCTACTGATCATCGATGATGCTGATAAGTCTCACTACCGCCTCATTACCAACATATCGAGGCTTATTATAAGTCAGATAACTACAAATCACAAGAAAATGTGGCTATGCGAGGCATGCATGGACAATTGTTACGAAGGGTCTTCCTTCTGATCCACTCTCCCAGACACCTTTGCACAAGCCTTTAAATTTTGAATATGACATATCAGTGTTTACATAATCTTCATATATGTGTTTCACATTTGAATTATCTTGTCTAAATAGAACAATCATGTTCATATTATTGCGAATTAAATGTTTCGGGACTTTAGCATAGGACTGTGCTAAATATATTTAGTCTACGTTTGGGTGTCTTCGCGTGCTGTAAAAGAAGGCAATCTTTCCTTGCTTTTCAGTTATGACGTCACCAGATACAAATATTGAGTTTTATTTAATGTCGGTGGCATGTAATGCGCTTTCTCTATCCTCATAGGTTGTTATTTCGATGGCATCAATGTTTCCGAGTAGTTTTATGAGATATTGATACTTTGGCTGATAAAGGGACTTTGAGTATATGTACACATTTTCAAAACGCAAGCCATTTTCGTGATGTAGCCAATTCAGAAGTACATTGGTATTTCCTGAACTGGAACTTTCTAGAATAAGAGCTCTGACGTTAGACGGAAATACCTTCCCATGTCGTTCGCGCCTGAAATCACTTTGAAAGCCTAGCACCTGAATAGGTAGGGAGCAACCTTGCTTCACAAGCTCCATCCTAACGACTGACCTTTAAGTGCATTACTAGTGTTTATATATATACACTTGCGAAAAATGTGGTACCTTAATGGATGTGAAATTCCTCAAAAGGAGAGGTTAGATTCGAAAATTGTCTAAAAGATGATGGTAAATCATAAAATAGATTAGTTTATGATGACACGTAGGAGGATTAAGACCTCCAGAGGGTCAGGGATACGTAACTCCTTTATTAATCGTCTGTCATTTGAAGTACTTTTACCCGGTTACAGATATTGCGGTCCAGGGACAAAACTAGAAAAACGCCTCAAGAGAGGAGACCCTGGAATCAATTCTATGGTCAAAGCTTGTAAACTTCATGACCTTGCCTATGCATAGCACAAGATATCAGTTTCGCGAAATATTGCTACTTAAATAGTAGCAGAGTAGGCCTGGAAAAGATTTCAATCATCGGACACTAGCCAAGAAAGTTGGCTGCAAGGCTGGTAACATCAATTGCGAAGGGCAAGGTAGCTATTGGTGCAGGATCCCGGAAAAAGAAGCATGGAGGATATCTACTTCTCATACAAATTATTGCAGCCTTAGGAACTGCAGCCGTAGGTGCAGATCAAATTGCAGCAGCAGTGAATAAGAACAAAGCTGCAGATAAACAGCTTGCAGAGATGACCCGACATAACAGAGCGATGGAAGCAAAAGGAAAAGGTCTCCGAGGGATAAAAAGTAATAAAAAGATTAAAAATAAGAGAATTGGTGGTTATCTCCCAATGCTACCACTCGCCGCATCTTTAGCTGTTGCCTTCAAAACTGCCAGAGCCATAAAAGCAAATAAGGCCACTAAAGGAAATTATCTGAAGAGGAGGAAGCAGTCCCAGAATAAGAAACAGCCCTCTCAGAGCTCTGGTCAGGGGCTATACTTATCCCGGAAAATGCCCTAAGTAACATTGAGCTTGCATTATATGCTCGTCGTTTAAGAATTCCGCTTTTAGGGGAGTATATTTTCTCGATAAGCTACCTTCAAAACCGTATCAACGAGAAAGGATTATTGTTAATCTCGATTACTCTGACAATGAAGGAACACATTGCGTAGCTATAAAGAAGGAAGGTGACATCGCGTTTTATTTCGATAACTTTGGAAACTAGAAATCTCCGAAAGAGGTAGAAAGCTATCTCAAAGGAGTTAAGCTGATGTATAATACAAGAAGATTTCAGAGTTTTTGCTCAGTCATCTCCAAACCCTATTTACCTGCCTATAATAGACACAAATCTTATTGATGAAATCACCCTTCGCGTGGTCGATCTGAACGGAGATAGCATCAATTTTGGAAACGAGGATATAAGCATACGTCTTCATATTCGACAAAATGGGAATCGATTTTCGAAGGAGAAACCATTGCAAAGCATATAATAAGACAGTGCAATCACATAATCTCCGTACTCACCCTTTGACCTTTAAAGCGTTAACATCAAGCAACAAGGAGTTCCTCGAAGCTTTGGGATTCAGAATTCTGTAATGGACATCTTTAACGTGACCTAAACTACTTCATTTGAGGATAAGATTGCTAAAGAAGAGAAAAATGTGTTTCTCCCGTATAACATATCGGCTCTGGACGCTAATGACGAGATCAGGATACCAAGTGAAGCGGAAGATTTATATAATCTAGCTAACCGGAGCTATCTCTACAACGAGGGTTCTGTTTCTAAGCCTAATGGAACAGCTACGTTGGCGAAGCTGGCTAACAATGACCTGGCATTTATGTTTGATGAGATTCAGCTGGACATGAATGGAACTTGTATAGCTATAAAAAGGAATCCTGGCATTACATCGACTATGAGCAACTATGCTGCTCTCAACCGCATGGAATCGATTCGTTTACTTAATGCCGGATGGTGCTGTCCTGGAGAAGATGAAGATTTTGTGCACCCAACAAGCGGAGCATTCAATGCCATAGTGCCCCTGTCAATGCTTCCAGGATTTGCAGATGACAACAAGGGCCTCGTCTTCAACAGCAAGTTTGAGTTGGTGCTCATTCGATCTAAGGACTCTAAGAATTGCATTCGTGTACCCGAAGGAGAAGGAAATGCTGGCGTTAAACTTGCTTGCATCGAATGGAGGATGCCTGTAATATACCTTTTTGACACTGAAAAGGTATAAATCCTCAAGATCGTCAAGGCAGACATACCACTGCATCTCGCATTTAGAACCATCGATCTACATACCCAGCCGGCTGTTCCGCAAACTAGATCCTTTACATGGAACGTCGCAACAACTTCGAAACCGGAGAAGACAAGATTTGTTATTGTGGGAGCAAAGACGTCAAGAACAAATAATGCATCGAAGGACTCTATAGAGTTTGATCATTGCAACATTACAAATTAGCCGCTTTATCTCAATAGTGAAGTCATATCTATCACGATATGAACTTGGACTTTGGGAACTCTAGAGTTGTAGCTTTATATGAAATTTATTCAAAGTTCCAAAACTCTTATTACGGGAAAGACAACTACCCTCTATTGAAGAGAAAAGATTTTCTCAAACATGCACCATTGTTCATCATAGACTATTCGCATCAGCCTGAGGAAATTGTAAATGACGCTGTCAATATTAGACTTGAAATTCAAAATAGTGCAAATATACCCTCCCAGATGTTCAATCTCACCCCTGCCCCACGTATCCCAGACACCAATCAACACTTAAGAGATGTTCAATCTCAACCCTCCCCCACATATCCCAGACACCAAACAACACATACCAGATGTTTAATCTCAGGCCCATTATTTATGAGACCCATTAAACACGCCTGCATTCTTTCATATAACACAGACACCAGACAACACTTAACAGATGTTTAATCTCACCCTCCTCCACATATCACAGACACCTGTTCAGACATGTCTGCCCTTTCCATACCAAATGTAACACCTTGGGCGGTCTCCACCCCTCCTCCCCCTCACCCTTCCACCGACGCCATCCGTCGTGACGCATTGATCCAGAAGTAATATATTATTGCTGCTTAGATGTTATGTAGAAACATGAATGGGTTCAACACTATACAAATCTTTGTTACACTCCGGATGTTGAAATCTTACTGGACAAAAATATTACAATACCAACTATTATTTATCAGGTTTCGATAAATTAGAGACTGTTCTGAACAATCAAAAAATAAAGTGTCCAGGTCCAGAAGGAATAAATAACTGCTAAAAGTGTAGGACGTTTACTTATATTACCTCTTCATGTATTTAAAGTATGGTTTGCTGGAAAAAGTTCAAGTATATGGTTAAAAGCACCAATATTTTCTGTTTTTAAGAGGGGAGAGAGAAATAAACCAACCACAGAGGCATCTGCATTTTTAATGTAACTTATAAAATATATGCTGACGTATTGAACAATAGAATGAAAGAAATTACAAATGCATTATTGTAAGACTAATAAAACAGATTTAGAAAAGATGGATTCTGTGCGCAGAGTACCTTCACAATTAAGCAGTTAATTGGGAAATTGATGGAATAAAATCTACCTACGTTTATAACATTTATAGAACTGGAAAAAACTTTTGTCAGAGTGCGCAGACAAAAGTTATGGGACATAATGCAGAAACAGGGGCATCCTATGCACATAGAGTGGGCCACATTGGCGGGCTACAATTCCCTTTACGGAATCAAATGAAGGTGCTCGCTTACAGTTTTGAAATCTAATTTATTAGAAAAGCTAAAAATGGGAGATATACTGATTGCTTAGAGAATAATTGTCATGAAGACGCCTGCAGAAATATATTGTTCCTGAAGCTTACTTCATCATTACTTTGTACATCACCTTATCACAACTGATCCTCATTTCCACCTAGGTAAAATACACAAAACTGTAGATTTTGGCTTGAAAGAACCCTCACCTTTTACAAGAAACACTCTTGTTCAGTGCCAAACTCGGCCGCAAATTAGCTGTGTGATTAGAGAGCTCGGCGCTCACCACGGCACCTCGGGTTCGATCCCACCGACTGGAAAGTGAGATTTGAGGTGAACAACACGTTGCTGGGACGGAGTTTTCCGGGCATATCCTGTTGCCACCGCCATGTCATTTCACCGGTGCTCCTTCATCTCATGCATCATCAGCGTCATCAGTATGAGTCATTCCATGTTAAAACGAACACGTCTGAGAGATGAATTTTTTGTATTTTCTGCAAAACGTTTTACGTAACGCATAGTAGAGATTAAATAACCCGTTTTTTGTTTTTGGTGTGACACGATTATTTAAAGGTTTATTGAATATTATATTTTGCGTATATTCGCCTGTCGCAATCTATTAAAAGCGTTATAACAAGGATTATATGCATAATGAAATGTTAGTGTTTGAGACATTATGAAGTAAAAGTGGTGCAGGTTGATATATTATTTTTAGGTTCGGTGAAAACAAAAAATGGACGCCATTTAGGAGGGGTAGGTTTTACAAAATGTGCTTTAATTAGCAAATTTGTACTTTATGAAAATGTAAAACTATGATTATAATCTTTGAAATATTATGCATGTAATTTCACTGGTTGACGTAAAACGCGGTGTTATAATACTTTACTGGTGGCACGTGAGGTGATTCACTTCCGCACCAAGCGCGCCGTGAACACGTATGCCAGCTCTCATTTTACTTCTGGTGTTCACCGTTCAGATCTACATCTATGTATACTAAGTTGAAAGCTCATTATGTTGCAACTGACATTTCGTGTAAGTTCTGAGGAGTGGAAGTTTATTTTCATCATGTCAGATTTGGTTCAAAGGAGTTTTTGTTACTGTTTTAATCCATTCAGACTAGTTAACCACAGAGTAGGTCATAAACATTTAATGCCAGTAACCTCAGCAAAGCTCATTAAGCTCAAACTGAGAGGCATAAACCTATCTCGCGATTTCAAAGTGTGTGACAATTGTCGCAAGAAAATTTTTAAACTTCCAAAGCAACCAAGTACAAGTGAGTTATTTGTACCAATTACAAGTGAAGGTGCAGCACCAAAAGAATGTGAAAATACAGTGATGCAGGAAGTATGGACACAAAAGACGCAGCAAGGAAACTGAATAACAGTATAGTGGCGATAGGAGAATCGCCTGTAACCAAAACAAGAAAATTGTCGCAAAAACGCTATCCTGGGGATTAGTTTCAGGAAATAACAGAAGCTATTTTGGATCTATCCATGGCTTCCTTAGCCTTATACTCTTACCTTTGTTTTCTTAACAGTTATATTATTATTCCTTTATTAAATTTGGGATTATTTATGAATTTTGTAACATTTTATATGGGTTGGTTTAAGACTGTGGGACAGTTCTAAAGTAGCACTCACGTTACTTTTGTTTCCCAAAGTTTCAAAAGTAATCTGCGAATAAACTGCGGTTCGCGGGCAACTGAAGTCGAAATGAATAGATCTCCAACGCGACTACTGAGCAGTAGTCAGGTTGGCCGAGAGGTCTAAGGCGCCAGATTCAGGTTCTGGTTCCCTTTGGGAGCACGGGTTCGAATCCCGTACCTGACAAAATATTTTATTCCCTTTTTTTCAGGAGCCATGGTATTTTAACTACTTTATTCCTCAAAATTAAGGCAATTTCAACAAATTAGTTTGATTTTAGAAATTGCGCAATTAGAAAAGTTAATTAAAGCAATGCGGAGGAGTAAGGAATTTATTATTTACCGGATCGGTATTATGTATTTAAATAAAGTAGATGTCAAAGCACAAAGTCCAGATAGTGCATAACTATATACATTCACAGCGATATCTACACCAAAAGTCGTTGTTAGGTGCTGAGGCTCGTAAGAGGGATGATGTCAACCTGGAACAGGCGTAACGGTGTGGTACGAACATAGTTAATTCATACCCCACTGCTACGCTTGCTGCAAGTACGAACAGGGGTAACTTGGAAAACCTGGGTGGGTACGCAGCGAAAACTTTCGGGCTGGGAACAGCCTGCCAGTACTCCGTCGTCGTTGTTTTAGGGAATTTGGCAAGCAACCTCAAGCAACCTCAAGGGAATGGTAATCGGGCTTCGGGACACAGAACTTGAAACTGGCGTCTTAAACCTCTCGTCATAACTGACTTCTAAGCAAAGGCTTCAAAATGCTGCACCTGAAGGCCTCCTATTTAGAATAATCACGGAGAAAATAAAAGTATTTCCTAAGTACGGGTTTCAAATATCCCATCTTGTAACCAGAACTTAAGAGTTGTGCCATATAACTACTCGGCCAACCTGACTCCCAGAAGCTGCATTGCTTTTTAGGTTAAAGGCTGACAGTTAAAGCAAGGAAAGCTTGTCAATGGGAGGCGTGTGATACTCTGACTTTCTGGGTTCGTGAAATTAAAAGTCCAATTGCACAAACTCAAAATGTTCTTTATTTCCACCGAATTACAATTGGAACATTTGCCGATTACACAGAATTACGTAGCGCACACAATTACAATTCACCGGTTCGCCTGTCATAGGTCCACTCCACTCTCACAATTACGTACAACTCCTCTGATACACGTACGCAGTCTTCCAGTCCGTTCTCCAGTACGGCGCTCCTCACAGATGCTTGCCAAGAACTCAACTGACTCGTAGACTGCAGCAATTATGTAGGAAGATCGCTGTTTCTGTAAGCTTCGATGTTCAAAACGTTATCAGGACTGTTCCAGACGTCAGGGGAGGGGAAAGGGACAGTACGGTGAACGTGATGCTTTCGCAACCATCCCCTCAGTAAGTGACACGAGATAAATGGGTAGGCATGGCCTGAACGCCTCCTGTCCCCCACTCAGCTGTCAGTTGGACGTGCCTTCTGAGAATTGGGAGACAATACCTTGGCACTACTCATTGTTAGATCAATTCCGTTTCTTCACTATTGATTGAGGGCCACGTGTTTTAATATAAATTAATTTTGATTTTAAGTAAGGCATTAGATATATCTTGTGTTCTACACATATTAGCAAAACGTAGCCTATGAAAACACAAATGAGTCATTCCATGACAAAACGAACATGTTGCCCAATGTTATGGACAATATTTATTAGAGCCCAAGAATCTTCTCCAAATGGTGGCAACCACCTAAGGAACAAATGAACATAGTATTAAACTCCATCATTTTGGTAATACGTTGGAGTTAGTATTCTCACCCGAAGGTCGGAACTCCCTATAGAACCGGCAGCGCAGCAGCAGCAGGAGACGGTCGATGTTCGCCACGACCCCTCATTTGTTTTATAGCATAACGAGGGGTGGCTGGGAAAAAATCGCTGCGCTGTCTCTTTCTGTTCCACCTGAGTTCTGGAACCTACGGTATATTTCATCTAATCTAGAACCTTTCCAGAATGGCCAGCTGACCCTATATAAGCAACACGTCGGACTGGAGGTGAGTCAGTCAGAGCTTGACGAGCTAGCGAACGAACGAGAGGACTGTCTACGTGCATAGGAACGGTAACAGACGAACTGTTGAATTCTAATTGTGTGCATTATATAATTCTGTGTAACTGGCAAGTGTTTAACTGTAAGTCGGTGGAAATAAAGAACATTTTAGAGTGGTGCAATTGGACTTTTCATTTCACGAACCCAAAAAGTTACACTGGTGTCAGGAAGCGGGACGACAACATCACCGAACATTACAACCATGGACGCGGCATTGGAAAAGATTTTGGAGAAGATGATGGAAACGAAGACCGAACTGACCTCGGAAATGAAAGCAGCAAATGACAACCTCGCTGCGAAAACAGAAGCGGCTAATAAC
Source organism: Mantis religiosa (assembly GCA_030765055.1). Taxonomy (NCBI): domain Eukaryota; kingdom Metazoa; phylum Arthropoda; class Insecta; order Mantodea; family Mantidae; genus Mantis; species Mantis religiosa. Next base: position 2,184,565 of record JAUKNK010000112.1, on the reverse strand, counting down.
AACCTGAACGCAAAGCTTTAATAACTGAAGACGGCTAACGATAACCTCACGGAGATGGAAGAAATGAAGGTTGCGACCGAGGCCCTCGCCACCAAATTTGAGGAACAGTTGTCCGGCGTGAGGGAGGACGTCACGGGGCTCGGCAAGCGGTTCGGCCAAGGGGACGAACGCGTCGGAGACCTGGCAAACCGCGTTAATAAGCTGGAAGGGAAGGCCGACAGAAGCGTCAAGTCCCTGAACACCATGGTGGAGGACGTCGTCGGCAGGAGGTTAAAGGATTTGAAGGTCGACGCACCGGGACGCGACACAACATCGGCGCGCGTCAAAACTCCGAAATATGACGGCGCTTCAACATTTGAGGTCTTCCGCCGCCAGTTCGACACAGTGTCCAAGCACAATAGATGGTCACCGGAGGAGGAGGCCACACAGCTAATAGCCAGCCTGCAGGGACTGGCGGCAGAAGTCCAAAACGCGGTGCAGCCAATGGCGGCGCCCAAGGACATCTGGGAAGTCCTGGAGAATCGTTTCGGGAACTACCGCTTAGCCGCATTGTACCGTAGCCATCTAAGGGCAAGGTCACAGCAGCCGGGGCAGAAGCTGCAGGAGTTCGCCCTGGCAGTTGAACAACTACCAACCAAGGCCATAGTTGACCTCCCACAAGATTTCGTATCCCGGGAAGCTGCCTACACGTTCGTGGACGGGGTACGAGATACGTAGATTCGTCTGCGCCTAATGCTCGGCGATTATAAAACCATCCATGAGGCATTGACGGCAGCACTAAGGATGGAGGCGTCCAGGGTAGCAGCCATCCCGACGTCGAGAACGAGGAATGTCCGCCACACCTGAGACAAGAGACCAGCCGAGGGACGCCGGCGAACACCTAGTGGCCTGTGTTGGGAGTGTGGACAGCCCGGACACCTACAGAGAGACTGCCCGCACCAGGAAGAGTAGCCGGAAAAAGAGTAAGGGCCTTCGTGAAGAGGGGCACGTCGGCGCCATCACCACCATCCCCTCGAGTGACACTGCGGATAGTCAGCCGGCTTATGGATGACAACCTCATCGCGGACGGTTGGGCAAGAGGAAAGCCATGCAGGGTGCTGGTGGACACTGGGGCGGCCATCAGACCTGACGTGGCCAAGGCTTTGCCGACAAGGAAGCCGAGCCTACCTTACCAGCTTGACACGGCATCGGGCGACACCTTGTATGTGGAGAAGGAGGCCCTGCTAGAGCTGACCTTGGGACGGAGTGCCGTACGTCTTTGGGTGTTCGTCTCGAAGGTGGCTGAGGAGGTGATTCTGGGACTGGACGCCCTCAGGAGCCACGAGGCGACGGTCAACGTCGGCATGAAGGTCCTGCGGCTCAACGGAGAAGAGGTTATGCTCCGTCAACCCGAAGAGCGCCCTTGAATTTGCAGGGTCGTCTTGAGCGAAGACGTGGTTGCCCCGCCAGGATTGAGGTGGTGATGACGGCGCGACTGGAGGGCCAGAGAACCAGGAACATGATGCTGGACCAGAACACGCCTGTACACGCACTGTGTGTAGCCAGGGCATTGCTGCCGTGCCGAGAGGAGGTGCCAGTGAAACTGCTAAATCCAACGGACGCCGATCACGGCGTACAGGCCGGGACGGAGTTGGGAACCTGCGAGCCCGTGGTGAGCGTAACAGCAATCGACAAGACACAGCAGCCGGCGCCAAAGCAACACCTGTGGCCCCGGCTAGATGGCTTACTGTAGAGGGCGGCCGACCACCTGACCGCAGAACAGCTGGAGAAGGTTCGACACCTGCTAAGACGGTATTAGCGCGTCTTCAGCCAAGGTGATAGTGACTACGGCCGCACGGACAAATTGCTTCACCGCATCGACACCGGGGACGCCCGGCCTATTCGGCAACCACATAGTCGCGTTCCGCTGGCGAAGCACGGGGCGGTAAGAGACATGCTGGAACACATGAGATCCAGGGGAGTGATTGAAGTGTCTGACAGCCCTTGGTGTTCCCCTATAGTCTTGGTGACGAAGAAGATCGGCGAGCTCTGCTTCTGCGTAGACTATAGGAAGCTGAACGCTGTCACCCGGAAGGACTGTTTTCCCTTAACCCGGATTGACGACACCCTGGACACGCTAGCTGGTGCACAGTGGCTCTCGACCCTGGACCTGAATTCGGGCTACCGGCAGGTAGCTCTAAACCCGAAATACAAATTGAAGACCGCATTCTCGACGGGCCAAGGGCTCTGGCAGTTACGGTTATGCCCTTTGGCCTCTGCAACGCACCAGCTGCCTTCCAAAGCCTCATGGAGTCAGTGACGAGAGGGCTGACATACGATGCCTGCCTGCTATACCTGGACGACATCATCGTCGGGAAGACTTTTGAAGATCACCCCGAGAATCTGATTAAGGTGCTACAGAAACTGCAGGTGACCAACGTGAAGCTGAACGCGAAGAAGTGCCAGCTCATCTGCAAGGAAGTGAACTACCTAGGCCACATAGTTTCAGCAACCGGAGTGGCCACAGACCCGGAGAAGACCCAGGCTGTGAGAGATTGGCCTCGCCCAAAGGATAAGGAAGAGTTGAGCAGTCTCCTGGGGCTGTGCAGTTACCGCCGCTTCATAAAGGGGTTCTCCAACATCGCAAAACCACTCACCCGCCTGACAAAGGGACGCCGGCCTTATGCATGGACAGAGGACGCCGAAAACGCTTTCCAGCACCTAAAGGAGACCCTGTGCAGTGCTCCAATTTTGGGTTTCCCACAAGCGGGTGGCGCCTTCATTGTGGACACCGACGCGAGCGACCATTGCATTGGAGGTGTCCTATCGCAGATCCAGGACGGCCATGAGCGGGTGATAGCCTACTACAGCAAGACGCTATCCAAGGCAGAGAAGATCTACTGCGTCACCCGACGAGAATTATTGGCTGCAGTAAAGACCTCGGAGCCTTCCACTAGTACCTGTACGGTCAGCCATTTCACCTGAGGACTGACCATTCTGCCGTAACCGGGCTGTTGTGCTTTAAGAACCTGGAAGGCCAGACAGCACGTTGGGTCCAGAGGCTGCAAGAGTACGACTTCACCTCGGAACATCGTAGAGGGAAGAGCCACGGTAACGCAGACGCCATGTCCCGAAGACCCTGTCCAGAAGAGTGCGGGCAGTGCACAAGCGGGGAAGAGAAGGAGCGTGCCGCAGCAGTACGGGTAGTTGTGGCCGTGCCTGCGGACGGATGGGATGGCGCAGGCCTGAGGGGGGAGCAGCTGGCGGACGCAGACTTGGGGCCATTCTTGAGGGAATTGGAGGCAGGGACGAGACCAACCTGGGAGGACATCGCACCGAGGAGCGCCACCTACAATTCGTACTGGGCCCAATGGGACTCGTTGAAGACCACAGATAGCGTGCTGTTCCGAGTATGGGAGTCACCCGATGGGAAGGCGCAGAGAGAACAGTTGGTACTTCCCTGGAGTAAGGTCCCGGAAGTCTTGGAGGAAGTGCACGCCGGTACTTCGGGAGGACACCTGGGAGCGAAAAGAACGATTGACACACTACGACAGCGCTACTACTGGCTGGGACTCGGAGCAGATGCTGAGAGATGGTGCCGTCAGTGTCACGTTTGCGCGGCGGTTCGTGGCCCCCAGAATAGGAGCCGGGGTCACATGCAGCAGTACAACGTCGAAGCGCCATTCGAACAGATAACCGTTGACATTGCTGGACCCTTCCCAGTTTCCGACCGAGGCAACAAGTACCTAATGGTGTTCCTGGACTACTTCACCAGGTGGCCGGAGGTGTATGCCATCCCAAACCAAGAAGCAAAGACAATCATGGGCTGCCTCGTGGAGCAAGTGTTCTGTCGATTTGGGGTGCCGTTAGAGCTACACAGTGACCAGAGTAGCAACTTTGAGTCCAACCTAATGAAGGAGGCACTACAAAGGCTTGTGGTGAACAAGCCCCGCACGACGCCTCTACATCCCCAGTCGGATGGCATGGTTGAAAGATACATCAAAACCTTAGAGGAACACCTGAGGAAGGTCGTGGCCAGCCATCAGCGAGACTGGGGCGTCAAGGTGCCACTGTTCTTGCTGGCCTACCGCTCGTCTACACACGACACAATTGGGATGACGCAGCCAGCTTAATGTTCGGCCGAGAGTTACGCCTCCCTTGTGACCTGGCTTTTGGAAGCCCTCCGGAAGCGAGACAGCCAGCGACCAAGTATGTGGAGAACTTGGTGGACCATCTCCATGACATGCACGAGATGGCTCGCCAAAACATCCAGAAGGCGAGCGACCGCATGAAGACCAGGTATGACAGGCAAGCCAACAGCCAAGGGTTCCAGCAGGGTGACCTGGTCTGGTTGTGCCGTTCTACCCAGACCAAGGGACACTGCCCGAAGCTCCAGCAGCCATGGCAAGGACCGTATCGGGTGGTGAAGAGGATTAACGACCTGGTCTACCGCATCCAGAAGGTTCCCCGAGGGAAGATTTTGGTGGTAAACCTGGATCGCCTGGCACGCTACGATGGTGCTGTTCGGGACGACCAGCTTTGAGGATGGAGCAGTGTCACCCGAACGTCGCAACTCCCTATAGAACCGGCGGCAGCAGGAGACGGTCGGTGTTCATCATGCCCCCTCGTTTGTTTTATAGCGGTAACGAGGGGTGGCTGGGGAAAAAAAACATCACTGCGCCCTGTATTTCTGTTCCACCTGAGTTCTCGAACTTACGGGATATTTCATCTAATCTAGAACCTTCCAGATTGGCCAGCTGACCCTATATAGGCAACACGTCAAGCTGGAGGTGAGTCAGTCAGTGCTTGACGAGCTAGCGAACGAACGAGAAGACTGTGTGCGTGCATCGGAACGGTAACGGACAAACTAGTGAATTGTAATTGTATGTGTTACGTAATTCTGTGTAATTGGCAAGTGTTTAACTATAAGTCGGTGGCAATAAAGAACATCTTTGAGTGGTGCAATTAGACTTTTCATTTCACGAACCCACAGAGTTACAGTATTTCATAAATATGTTTATATTGCCTAGCAATACATTTGCAATGTAACCCATTAATATGGCTCACTCTGTAATTAGTTTTAAAAGGGCTTATATCAAGGCACGGGCTTCAGACTTAATATGCCGTATAATAAGGGCAACCCAACCAAGGCGTAAGACAGGGGTGTGTATTGTCACCGACACTGTTTAATAGACGTATACGATGACATAAAGAGATAGAAACAATTGATACCGAAATTAAGGGGAGCAATGAGTGAAGAATAGTAACGGATTTCAAAGGAATGTTGGATCTTTGTTACCACACGTGCAGAGGCAGTTGGTTGAGTTGTGTAACAAACGACACGGGAGAAGAGATTTTCTTAACAAGAATCCTAAATGAATGACGCTTGACTCCGTTTAAAAAGGTATTCTTAGGACCGTTAATAATGGCATGACCGAGACTAATAATCACAATGCACAAAATAGTCACAAAGGCAATCATTGTGTGAAAAGACAGGGCTTCAGAAGTGAAAGTTACACACCCAAGCGCAGCTGTGCCATGTAAGGACACACAGTCCGCGGCGTGAAGCCGATTATCAGGCTGTTAAAGTTTCTGTCTTGATCGAAGGCAGGTCAGAACCGGAGGGAAGATCTGTCGGTTCATACGTAACGAATTAAGTATTATCGAGTAATAAGCATTCCACCTACAGTGACTCTAACTAGTGATATATTGGTAAGCCTTGGTTGGCAACATCAAGTTCGATGCAATGATAAAAAGAAGCATTCATTAAATCAGTTTGAAACGGGCATTCCAGTGTCATTAGAACCGTCTTTACTGATACATATCCCCGCATACCCTGAGAGTACCTCTATTCTGTACCCTGCGCTGACCACTAAATTGCTTCAAACTGTCGCGCCAACGTGGAACCATTAGCTTACCATCATTATAATCGCTCGAACAAGGCGGAATAAAGGTAATGGAGGTATTAACATATGCAGATGATAGTTATTATTAAAAACTCTGAAGATAATCTCCAGAGCAACTTACATGTTACATCAGCTATAAAAAGAGTAAAATTTTAGAATTTATGTACCTAAATCGAAAGTCATGGAATTGCAAGGCAAATGGCAATAATTCTACATACCATTTTAGAAGAAGTTTATTTCAATTACACAGAATGTGAAATTTCCTTTGATTGTGACAGAAATATGCAAAATAAAACATATCATTTAACGTGTGGCACTATAAGAATAGTAAAACACGGGTCGATATACAATTAAAATTTTCAAACATAATGGCAGTACCAGTTATATTATATGGCAGTGAATCCTGATAATACAGAAAGGGTTTAGTCATATTCAAGCGATAGAACTGAAATTTCTAAGAGCAATATTGGGAAATTCAAGAAAATATAAAATAACAAAAAAAGGATGTAAGCGAAAAGCTAAAGATTTTTAACGTACATTATAAAATTAAGGAACTTAGGGAAAACTGGGAAGAACTCCTAGAAAGGTCGAACTGCACAAGCATACGGAGTAAGATTTAAAATTATAAATCCACAGGACGAAGAGATTCGGGAAGGCTTAAGATGGATAAGGACCGGAACAGGACGAGTGGCCTAATCCTTATTAGGCAGAGTAATTAGTGATTTTAGAACCTATTAAACTGAATTAATAATTGGCAGCTTATGGCAGTCGGATTGAAAGAAACCAAGACTTATTATAAAGGGAGCACCAAGAAAATAAGAAGTACTTCTTTTTGTTATTACTTTCTCCATCGCTTACATACAATTAAAATTATAGCAATCAAAAGTTTGATATTGAAATTTCTTAACAAATATATATTATGGTGCCCGCTGCAAACAAAGGAACTAAGGAGCTTGCAGAAAACTTCTACTTGTGTCCTTAAACAGCATAATTTCCCAACTTTAAACTACCTTTCATATGGGAAATTCTGAATTATCTGTTATGTTCTCAAAAATGACTAACGTGTTTGATTAAAAGACTATATGTTTTAGACAATTTCAAAACAAAATAGGTCTTAAAATTTTAAGAATTGCTTATGAAGTCCTCTGAATTAAGTATGATTTGTGCATAATTGGTAAACAGTAAGAGACGGACAAAATTTTATTAAACAAAGTTTTAACAATATCCGACTTACTTTCTTGAATTTTCAAGCTCAGGTGCTGTTTCCAATGAGTAAATCACTTCTCCTTTTATTCCGGTATGTAAAGTAGATCAAATTACAAATACTATGACATGAGCTTTTCAACAATCCATTTATTGGTTTCCTGTAAACTAATATACTTACAATAAAATGTGTAATGCAACATCTTAATGAGCAAGAAGTAGGTAGAATAGCTACCTTAATCTAAGAATTGTTTGTAGAAGTAAACACATGTGAGTAAACACAAGTATTTTCTAATTGCTCGCAAACACATTTTCAGACTGAATGACACTGGTTAATGAGAAATTACACACCTCACAGAGGAATGGACTTGCATGTTGAAGAGCCAGAGTGTTAATAACTCGATCAGACTCCCTGGATTTTAGGTAGTAATATCTATAAGTACTCTTTATTACTTTATAGTAGTTTCGGGGAATATAGAGCAGTCTTGGGTATTTTGTTATATTATTCTAACAGTTACTTTTGATAAAGAGTTATGGGATGATTTCTAAATATAGTCACGATGAACCAAGTTCATCTGATGGTGCCAGGCTCCATTCAGTGTTGCAGTAATTTGATGCAATTTATAACTGAAGATTTATATTTTTGTACCAAATAATGGGGGGGCCAAATTATACATATATATTAAAATCAACAGATAAAGAGCTAAATCTTGTTAGTTCGTGTTGAGGAAAAGTAATTAGTGATAACTCAAGGTAAATAAGCCAGTTAGATATTCTGTAGACTGACAAATGAGGTGCACACTGGGAGACGTCAAACTTTCAGCTACGCGAGCTACCGGTGTGAAGAGAAGCTGAATCTGGAACCCAGGAGGCCACACTGTATATCAAACCAAATGACACGAGCAGTAAGAAAAGCAACCTTGCACGGTGGTACCTCAGGCTACCGGTATATGACGGGGGGGAAAGGAAGGGAGATAGCGAGGAAGAGAAGGAAAGAAGCAAGGGGTGATTGAAGGGGAGTGATGGACATGGAATTGTAAGGAAGCAAAGTCAGAAAACCATAGAAAAACTAGGAGAGAAACAAAAATAGTGCAAGGAAAGTCAGAAATGAATAGTAAACGTAGAGACTAACTAATATAGCCAAAAGTAAAATTAAATGAATAGTAAAGGTAGGAGAAAAACTTAAAAGAGTCAAAAGCAAAGTCAAAACGAATACTAAACGTAGTAAAAATAAATAAACGAGTATGTCACAAGTGCAGTACCTTTAGTTCTAGATATACGCATACAACTGTGAAGGAGTTAGGTTCAAAGCACTTCCTTACAGATGGAGAAGTTGCATGTAAGGTGTGTTAGGAACTTGTAGGAAGCGACAGTTCCTAAATGAACACTACTATACCAACTGAAAAACCTAAATATGCATTTAATTGAAACCAGAGGAACATGGTTCTGCCTTCCACTTCAAAACGGCAAACATCGTAGGGAAACGTATGTCTTTTCTAACGATTTGTAGAAACTTCCTTCCGATGGTTTACCCACAAATTGCCAAATCAACATTGTTACATTTATTGAGAAGTATATGACCTAAAATTCTTATTTTCGTAAACATACAATTCAATGATTACCGTGCGACTCCTAGTACATCCACATATCAATTCAAAATAACTGTTTATCTGCAGGTATAGGACTGAGCGGGACGGCTCTGGCGGTTTCGTCTGTGGCACATATTCGGGAGGCCCGTGTTCGATTTCCGTGGCCGACCTACCTGACGCGGGTATTTTGTGGGTTTCTCGGGTCGCTAGGTGAATGCTGGGTAGGCTAATTACAACACCTCCATTTCCTGTCCCTCCATTTCTTCTCCAGAATCATCTCATATCATCTCTCATCTGGAGGCTACTTTCAGGGTAGAAGTGTCGGTGGTAGTCTTGGCGGTGCATGGCAGAATGTTGTGCTCTGACGGATTGGGACGGACGCTGTCTCCGAGCCAGCCCAGGTTTCCGATTCAGGAACGCGGCTGGCGATATGTCGGTTGTGCAAGCCTGCCTGGTGTCTTCCTTGCTCAGGGAGGGGGGACGGCGATCTCTGATCTCCAAACCGGCATCGTGACTTTTGGGGCCACGGTAGGTAGGATGATAGTTAATGCCAGAGGTTCTACTCCCATTAGTCCTGGACCCGTAGGGCAGGGACCCGGGCTTCCTTCGCCCAGGGAGTTACCGAGCTGTCCCAAAAGGGCGCCCGGCGCCTCCGTGGGGCTTTCCATAGGGCAAGATCTAGAGACTAACAAGCCCTCCCCCATGTGATCCTGGGGACTCAAGACGGGATGGAAGTGGATACGCCACTTACGCACGCCAACTCCAAAATGGGAAGGCCACCGATATGACTTCGGTGGGGCCGCCTATTGATCTAGCACACCTTCTACCAGCTATATGCTGTGTAGTACGCGGGAATATTAATGGCTTCGCTCAACCCCGTCCAGAGACGTGCCTGATCACAATTGTACAATCGGCGGGACTCACGACTGTCGGAAGCATCTTAAACACTCAGTAGCCAACGTATACAATGAAGAATCAGACTGTAATGGCGTCAGTTCGTAGACAAGAGATGTAAGTAACCAGCGCGCATGCTCAGATCGCCGACCGTAGCGCTGCGGCAGCGGAATCGCAAAACGGTACTAACTTAAAAAAATGCCTCGTAGAAAATGAAGTAAAAAATATAAAAAGGTGAGATTCTGCTGTCTACGTTTAGTGGATCGCCTACGAGCACCGCAAACTCACATCCCCTTTAGCATTAGAAGTTCATTTGTCAATGTTTCGGCTTGACAAAACAGAGAGAGAGAGAGAGAGAGAGAGAGAGAGAGAGAGAGAGAGAGAGAGAGAGAGAGAGAGAGAGAGAGAGAGAGAGAGAGAGAGAGAGAGAGAGAGAGAGAGAGAGAGAGAGAGAGAGAGAGAGAGCTATAGCATTTGTCACAGTTTCATTTCATTAGTGTTTCCACTACAACACATTTGTTCAAAACTCAGCGTTTAGGAACTATGAAGGAGTGGTTATTACTAATAATTAAGGATGATGTGAAAATACAATCAAGTGTTAGTATTTTTCTAACATTAGATGACTTCACTACCTGATACTCCAAAAAAAAGTATTTATATACTTGGGTCATTGAAAAATTAGTGACAACAATGCCTTCATTTCGCACTATAAGCGGTAAATCATGTAAGTTGACAACAATAAAAAATAACAGCATCTAATGTTAGCTGTGAGTAAGACATTTTTAGTAAGTTTAACTGTAGGATGTTATCTTTAGTGCTCCGATAACCTTGCATGTTGTACTCACCATCCGTGGGCAAATAAAAAATTCCAAAAAAATTACAAAGTGGTTGGTATGATACTGGCACCTCAAAATAAAAAGGTTTACTGCAATTTACTACAAAAGAAATTTCAGATAACGAAAACATCTGGTGTTTATCAAGTTAAATGTTTAGAATGCGATAAGATATATATATTGGGAGTACCAAACATAATTTAGAAACCAGAGCGAAGGAAAATTTCAGAAATATTAAATATTAACAGAAATAAATAAATAAATAAATCGGCATTGACTCATCATTTTTGGTCATCTAAACAAGATTCCTCTACATTTTAGGTATAATAAGTTATCGCTAGCAGAATTCTTGTTGAAAAAATTAATGAAAGAACTGTGGGAGTTCTATTTAAGTCACCCTGTAGAGCACACCTTCAGGATATTGACTTTGAATGAGAAACTAGAGAGGAAGAATATACATATTATGCAGTATATTCACATATAACAATGTAATAATGTGTCGCACGGTTTGTGGGGATACTATCACCGTCTTTCCTCGTCTACTACATAATCTGCGCTGTAGTAACAATAGCTAATCGAAGCGGATTACACAACAATGTCCAACAAGTCGAGAACAGGATAGTGTTATCTCTAACGTCAAGATTTTAGTGCTGTTACTCAGGATGATCGGTACAGCATTAAACCAGAGTCCTAGTTGTCAGATTAAAGCGGTTAGTTCACCTGTTGCCTACAATAAACCTAATTACTCACCTTCCTCGATCAACTTGTAACCACCGCTACATATTACGATCAACTTGACAGCGGTGAGCTCGTTTTGCACTCCCGTTGCCAGATTCACACTGTAGCAGTTGACGAACAGGCTCACCACTGAAACAAAAAAAAAAAGAATGTAGCATTCAGTTTCAGGTACATCCGTAAGCATGCCCAAGTACAGCACGCCTTTAGCTGAAATCTCTCTTAAACAGAAATATTTCATGCTCTCAAGTTAAGAATGAAAACCGCGCTAAATATCCTTTGCTAAATGGAAATCAAAGTAGGTACGCATTTTAACGAGAAATTTCCAGTTTCTGAATGAAGAGTTTAGAAAATTTGACAATGTGACAATGGTGAGAACGTTGAAAATGTGAATTGTCTGCTCTAAGTACGAGGTGTTTCAGTTGGAACTTAACCCCTAACTTTTTTAGAGGGCCAAGGCCTACCAAATCGACTGCCGGTCTCACGTCCACTTGCGCACGGCAGAGGTGGACGATCATCCAACCGATACGGGGAGGAGATGTGGTCAGCATCTCGGTATCCCCCACCCGGATTGTTGGTTTCCGTGACAAGGGCCGCTTACCTAGCGTAAGCTCCTCACTTTCCTCACGATGCTGAGTGGGCACCGGTCCTATACCCCGGACCTAAAATTCCCACCACATGGGTGGGATCGAACCTGGGCCGCTTTCCGTGTTAAACCGTAACTGGTGAGGTGATATTTTGTAACACAACTGGTGAGGTTGGGTTATAGGTACCCAGATGTTTCCGTGACTCTTGTACAGATGTATTTTTTATCTTGAAAAGTGCAGAGCGATGCGCAGTGTTATCTGGACGAGCCCACCTCAGAACGGTTGCAAATGGAGGGGAGGGCAGGTCAGTTGCGTACCAGTTTCGAGCAACTAAACACGTGCAGAGCTACTCGGTAACACTACAGCTTGTTTCAAAATGTGCTTGTCTCCAGGTTCCAAGAGGGCATTTATAAATGACGCCTCCTAGCAGCACACTAGGAAATAAAGTGCTACATTTAAAAAACACGAGAAGTAATAACCAATATCCATAGATTTATAAAAATGGAACAATGGTCTGGGTCGGCTATAAAAATCTGGGGAAGGGTATCTGAGGAAACAGTTGTGTCTGAAAGCAGTTTAGGAGAGCTATTAAGGATGTGTTATTGAGCCATTGGTGTCAGTGCAACAGCATCCTTATCTACGCCCAGTAAACAAAGATTAAGAACATGCACAAAATCTAATTTGGAGGTTTTAATACAGAAGTAGTTAGGCGAACTATGAATAATTTTAAAGGCACAGAAAAACAAAGACAAACTTTGAAGAAAGTGCTTAAGAAGCTAAAAATTCTACTGACTTCCAAGGCAGTGTCTGAGCATTAAGAAGAGTTCTTCTGAAGCTGAAAAAAAACACTAAGCGTGACAGACAAATTTTAATCGAACATCGCACCATACGTGCAAAAAGGCTTAAGTATTTACGAAATATTCGGAGATATCGAAGTGAAGTTTATATAGTTTATATGGATGAAATATAAATACAGCACATACTGGATCATATGGCTGGAGTGGAATACGTTACAGGGACTCTGCAGCGATATTGAAAGGCCTGCAGTTGTTTATCATGCCTGCTGGAGGAGAACAGGGTTTTGTTCCAAATGCCTATGTACTATTTAAGATCCAACAAAAGCGTGGAGATTACTACCATAGTAAGAATTACAACTCAGTTTATAAGAGCCACAAAACTGGCTTCGAGAATGAAATTTGTTTTTAGACACCTTGTGCACCGCCCTCCCCTCTCGTAATCTTACGCGTGTGACGCATTGTAGCGATAGGTGCACTATCCTCACCACAGTTGCTACTCATCCCTACCGCGCAGGATTCCTGTCAAGATAAAATAATACATCTGTACTTCACTGGTGAAGGAGAATTGGAAAATCTCAGCTGATATTTCAATATTAACCTTTATTGATGCTACTGATAAACTTTTAACACAGAAAATAAATTGCAATTAACAGAACTTCAAATTTGGGAACATATGCAAACCAATTAAAAATTTGTTGCATGTTACATAATGCATATGTTGTCTAATTTTATATAAACAAGTAAAGCAAATTCTAGCATTACATTATATAGGAACAATGAAAGTTTAGAAAAACACGTTTTATTTGACAAAATATTGCACACATACAAATTGGCAAGTCACTACTCTACGCAATCACGGTATACAGGAATTGTGCAGGCTCCACAAATTGGTATCTTGCAACTGTTGCAGATCTTTTTTGTTTTTCTGTCAGAGCCTGGTGGTCATTTCTTGCACCTTACTTGTTTGCATAAGTCTTCTCCGATGAATGGCATCTGAAGTATTCTACCGATGTTTAACCGCAACTCACGCAGAAGTCGGCGCTTCAGATGAGGCCATGAGGTTCTACAAGCTCTTTGGCAAATCGTCTGATGTATTCCAATCTGGTTAGCTCAGGATTCCCTGGGAATCCACAGTAGAGAACATAAGCATTCAACGGGAGAATATTCATGAGAGTGAAAAATATGGCTAATGGCCATTGCCTTAGATATCGCCCAATCACTAAATCCAGGATCACTAGGTTTCATAGAGCACCTGTTACATGCCTAAAATTAAAAGGTTTAGTACGTAATACGGGAATTATAAAATTCTGAAAATGTATCCTATTAAAACATGTGGATTTTCAATGGAAACGATAATTTAGAATATAGTTAGGCAACTGATATGATAATAGATGTAAAGAATATCTAACAATAACGAATAACGTAAAAAGCTCACCACTTTGATGACAACTGCATCCTGGGTTACTAGGTTACACAGATAACGGTCTAGATGCCATACTACCTATGAAACGGAAAACGAGAATATCGCAAAAAGTTACGCAACTGGTGAGAGTGGGTTAGGTATACTCAGAATTTATAACAATCACGAATAAGATCAAACAGCTCACCGCTCTGTTGACCACTGCACTTCCAACCAGCTCGGAACGAACTGACTTGAAGTTATAGGAACGGACAAATGCCTCACCACAACCCTCTGGTAGTAGTGGCGTATCGAAATTTTAGTTGGGTGTCTGACACCCAACCTCACCAGTTACGGGTTAGCCGTATTGCTTCTACCTTACCTATCTATAATAAGGGTGCGGTAATGACGGCACGAATATTGAGAAACCTGTGACAGTTATTCTTCACTACATAGTTAAGCATAACAGTATACTTCTAAACTTAAAGAAAGGCGATGGTTTATTTCCTACAGCCACCATGGCTTCGAAAACAACAATTCATCAAATTTTATTTAACTTATTAATAGACGAGATAGTAGACAAGGTTAAAGAAGGCAATCAGCACTGTACGGTAATAGCAAACAAAGAAATTCCTGGATTGCTATATGTGGATGACTTAATGGTAGGTTCCATAATGGTAGTAGGATTGCAGAAGTCAATAAATGAAATCCAGAAATTATGTGAAGGATGGGGAATAAAAATAAACATAAATAAGTCGAAAGTTGCGGTCTTCAGGACGGGAGTTAAACTAAAAAAGATGAATGTAGGTACTAAATGGCAAAAGGGTAAAAGTGGTCAATTAATTTGAATACTTAGGAGTAAGGTTGAATAACAATGGAAAATGAGGAGCACACACGAGAAAAATTGAAGCAAAGGGAAGAGCTGCAATGAATGGGACAAGAATAAGCAAATATAAGCTAGAAAGGACAACCAAGTGGTTAGAAAGCATTTATGAATACAAAATGTTGTATGCAGTGGAGATCTGGGGCGGGGTCCGCAGAGGTAAACAAAATGGTGGACCAAAACTACAGAAGGTTGTGTAAAGAGCCACTAGGCTTACCAAGATCAGCACCTAGGGAAGTAGCTTTAGTAGAACTAGGAAATACAAGAAGAAAGGGAATAATAATGGAAAGAATAATAAAATTTTGGTATAGGTGTTTGGCCAAAAAAGAAGGGGAAATTTTGAAATTATGTATGAGACGCCAAAAAAGATTAGAGAACTCAAATAGTTTTTGGGCAGAGATAAGAGGAATTACGGAAAAAATGGGAATGGAAGATATATGGAGATTAGTAATTGGTATGTGGTCTGCTCGTTTGAACATCATTACATTCATCGTCCGATATGACTTAACGTTGGAGGTTTCCTTTATCCTGAAAAATGAATGTCTTGTAACTCTAAGCTCTATGTACCTTGTACTCATTTGAACATATCATTCATCGTCCGATATGACTTAACGTTGGAGGCTTTCCTTTATCCTGAAAGATGAATGTCTGGTAACTCTAAACTCTATGTATCATGTACTCATATGAAGATAATTTCAATCATCCGCAGACTTGACTTAACGTAGGAGGTTTTCAGTTATACTGAAAGACGAATGTCTGGTAACTCTAAGATCTATGTATCATGTACTCATTTGAACATAATTTCACTCATTCGCAGACTTGACTTAACGTAGGAGATTTCAGTTATACTGAAAGACGAATGTCTGATAACTCTAAGCTCTATGTACGCTGTACGACGAATGAAATGATGTTCAAATGAGTCCAGGATAAATAGAGCTTAGACTTACTAGACATTCATCTTTTAGGATAAGAGAAAACCTGCAGTGTTAAGTCATATCAGAGGATGGGTGAAATGATGTTCAAGTGAGTCCAGGGTGCACAGGGCTTAGAGCTACCAGACGTTCATCTTTTAAGATATGGGAAAACCCGGAAAACTGTATCTAGATAAGTCACCCTGATCGAGATTCCAACTCGGGTCCTCTTGAACGCGAGGCAGTCACGTTACTATCTGCGCTACAGTGGCGGGCATGGTACAAGTGCACAGTGGTTCAGGAAAATATCCAACATCTCTTACACGCACAATAAGTAACGAACCAGCTCCAACTACTTTGCAGTCAATACAAGAAGGCAAGGCAGGGAAATGTGTAACGTTGTCACTTTTGCTGCGCGCATAATGTTTATGCCTGCCATCCGGATATGATATGAATGCTAGGTTCATCTAAAATACACAGCGTTGACAGATAACTGACACATAATGTCTATCATTACAATTACTTAAACGAGCATTAGATCTGGCAGCGTGGGTGATTCATATGTACTCTCATAAATTTATTTCGTAGTAAACGTGATGTCTCTGATTGCCAAAGTAAGCATATATACACAGGGAACTCTACTACAGCTAAGGAAGGATGTGAACAGTAGAGTGATTGGCGAGACACGGCTGGATGCTTCATTGTTGTTATCTCGCTTTCGTCCAGTAGGAATCGCTTGGTATTTCACATTAGCCAAATCGGAATATCTGGGGGCTGGTTGCTCTTTACTTGTGTGAACGTCTTGTCTGTCTAATTATAAAATGGACTCTACAAGACAAGGTGTGGCCTTACTTTGACCCGATTGGTGCTCCAGCGTGTCGTGTGCTAATGGTAGGAGGCGGTGGTTGCAGTGACGGTGACTGGTTTGCAACTAAAATGGATGAGACCATGAATAATGGAGCTCTTGTGTATGTTGGGGCCCTCTGCTAAGCTTCATTAGCGAGATGGATAGATACGGCACGCAGTCGACTTAAGTCTGACTTAACCAGTGCACACTACTTAACTTCCCACACGTTGTTTCTTTTCCAGCACACTCCCAAGAAATGTTCCAACCATAATATTTGCAAAAGAGAAAAATATCTGTTTAGAACCTTTTGACTCTGACAAGATCTGTTGCCTGTATCAGGAATAACTACTCCCCAAATAGATACGATACAAGGCTTAAAAGTAGGAATGGGTTGATAGCAGTTGTTCTCGACTCTCGATACTCGATACCGATACACGATATTTTCCACGATACAACTCGAATCTCGATATCCTCATTTATATTTCTAATTTAAATACAAAATAAATTGTTGGAATAACTGTGTCGGGGAGATGCACCCTGTAGCACACTTTTTTAAAATCCAAAGGAAATGCAATGGAGAACAGGTAGCGTGTTACTATTATCATGAAGCTAATAACCTACAGCAAGAGTATCAGTAATGAACATTCATAAACGCGAGTCATGCTGACTGTTAAAAACTAAAGTATTAGTGATAACTGCGCATTTCAAAAAGTGTTTCCCAGTACCAGACAGACGGAAATAAATACATATTTCTAAATAAAGAAAAAGGAACTGCATAATAAATCACAAGATAATTATTCTTATCATAATTATTGTATTTTTGAGATAAAACAGAACAAGGTAACATGATAATATATTTTTCAAAACGTTCTCTAGAAATTATCACAACAAAATAAAAAAAGTCTTAGAACTAATGAAATATTTTTAACACTGATCACATCTTACAAAATCACTGTTCTCGTGCCCTGTACATTCAGTACTTGTCCAACCCTTGCACGATACGCACTGAACCCAAGCCTCGTCTGTGATTTCTTAGCAAATGATGCACTTCAATCAATAGTGGTTTTGGTTCCAAAATTTAATTTTCTTTTAGTCCTCTAAGGGTCTTCCCTATTTCCAGTTTCTGTTGGCATAGACTTAGATCTAGGTTCTCTATTTATAGTTTTATTAGTGTTAGTCGTGCGTTCCTTTGCTATTGGTTTGTTCTTCGGTTTTTGTGCCTTTCCTTGCAACATCAACTTATTATACAGAGTCGATGTTAATGTTTCAGCAATATATATTACTACAACCAGGCTCATTGATCCTTCTGTCACATTATTTATTGCTTGTTTCATATCTTCTTCTAACTATTTTCCTTTCTTTTCGGCCTCCATGTTGACAGGAATGCCTATAAACAGAAATTAATCTAATGTCAGTGCAAGTTCAGGGGATAAAAATATATCTTCGCGTACGGTACTGGGAAAATTGCTATCATACAGTACTGAGCAACTCCCACGTACGTATGTATAACGTCATAGCACGGCCCGATTCTTTTAAACCGACACTGTATTTTGTGTTTGTGTAGTCTACTTAATTCCAAATAATATGAGTACAAATACTTGATTACTTCTTCACCGGACAAGGCAGCAGCAATGTCAGCAAGTTATTAACAACACAGCTCCAGTTCACTATATGACTTCTCTGAACAATAACTTTCAATTCAAAGGTAAAAGAGGAGGAAAAACTTTCCTTTGGTAACAAAGGTAATTCTTTGTGAAAATACACACCACGAGCGTCTACTACCTATCGGCAACTACGAGATACTGTCACCCTGCGGTACTGGACACTGTGCAGTACTGGGCGCATCTCCCTTAATGCCAATACAATCAATTGTGTGCACATATTTAACGAGACAGAAGTTAAAACCATCACTGTTCTTATTTTTATACTTTACATTAAACATTTAAAAGCAAAACAGTCCTCTTTTATAAGTTTTAGTTAAAAAATACTAGCAATTTCGTTCTTTCGGGATCAAAAGTCTACTTCTTTTTCTGTCACACATGAGTCCTGCTGTGCTAAATAGTCTTTAAGAGAAAACTGTGCAGATGGAATACACAAATACTTAGCAACTATTTTTTTTTTTTTTTTTTTAAATCTGGAAATTTGGAATTTATTTTCCAGTAATGCAGTGCTAAATAGAGAAGGTGACAAATCGTCGTTGAGATATGTAGTGATTTCTTCTAGGGAACTGTTAATTGACAGTTGACACACGACTGTTTTCTTGTATAATGCTACTGTACAGATATTGTCGCGCTGTTAAAACGATTGCCATTTTTTTTTTTAATTTTACGTCCTCCAAAGTTAAGTCATATCGCACAAAGAATGGAGGGGGTGAAATGATGCTCAGACGAGCATGGAGCATGGAGTTTGGAGGTACCCGACATTCGTCTTGATGGATAAGGGAAAACCCTGAAAAAAACCTTATCCAGGTAACTCACCCTGACTGAGATTCGATCTCGGGACCTCTTGAACCTGAGGCAGACACTCTACCACCACGCTACCGAGGCGGGCCAACGATTACTATGGATTTATCTCTGGTAATGGATCGCTATCAGATAACGCACTGATTACTCCACGTGGAGTGAACATATATCTATCATTTGTGATTCCTGTGAATTCCATTGGCTGAAATGATGTGTTCATTGGTGCTTAGCACAGCACCAGGAGGCCCGTCAGTATCCCTCTCGCTCGTACAAAAATAATCAGTGCCTCATCTGAGAGGTTTCTATTAACAAAGAAATCCATTGTAACCGTTCAAGCAGCACGATTTATGTCACATTCCTGGCAATTTCTCGGGGTTTGCACCGTTCTACTTGCAGCAATAAAAATTGCAAAATCACTACCGGAATATCGAAAAAGTATCGAGCGAATTTTCTAAATATCGTCCGACGTCGATACTATGCGAGTATCGAGGTATCGAGGTATCAAAAGTATCGGGCACTCATATCTAGTTAAAAGGAAGATTTTATTTTGTGAGTTGGTGTGATTACGAAACGAGATCACAGGCTGAGACAGAGGAACAAAATAAAATCCTTTTAACCCTTGCACCATATAATATTTTTATACAGTCTTAAATATTTATACATGTACGAGGGCTGATTTCAGAGACTGAGACTAATTTATTTTCCTGTAGCTTCCGTAATAGTTTCATATTTGTAACATAAATATTTGAAAAGAGCGGGGTCTTATGTATAATGTCGGTAGGCGGCAGCACTCTCGTATTAGTAGGTTGGTAGTAATGTTTTATTTTGTAGACCCTACGTGCATTTTGCATACCAGATAGTGGAGGTAACGTGAGAGGAGCAGTACAGCGCAATCAAATTCTGTTTTCGTTTAAACCACACAGACACCGAAACTTATGAATAGTTGAAGTAAGAGTACAGTGAACATGCACTACCTCGTGCAACAGTGTTTAAGTGGTTCAAGGACTTCAAAGAAATAGCCAAAAGTAGTTCTATCTGCAGGAAAAGTGATGGCGATCACATTTTTGGCTGTATAGGAATGATTTACCAGCATACAGTTCCCCCTCACACTATTGTTAGAGCAGCATACTACACGTCAGTATTGGCTACACTGAGGAAGAACATTTCAAAGAAACGACCAGAGCTTTGCCGGACTGAGTAACGACTTCATCAGGACAATACACGGCCTCACGTCGCAAATTAATTCATGTAGTTTCTGGCTCGATTCAACGTTACCTGTGTACCACATCCACCTTATAGCCTCGATCTTGCACTCTGCTAGACTTTTGTTTTATTCCCATCACTAAAGGCAAAGCTTACGGGTATTCGATTTGAGAACTCTGAAGCAGTGCTCAAGAAAAGTGAGGCGATTTTCAAATACCTGCAGCACGTGTTCAAGGACGGGCAGAGACACTATAAAGGTGCATTGAAGTAGGAGTGAAGTACTTTGAAAAGGAACACGTAAACATTGAATTGCAGTAATAGACATCTGTGAAAAAGAAAACTAGTCAATCTTTGTTGATCAGTTCTCGTATTATAGGTCTTATATGTAAACATATGGTGTTGTTTTACCTTTCTCACGATCGTCATGGGTTGCGATGTTCATATGTCTTGCGTGTTTACATTATGACTTTCAGAAAACTACAGCTCTACATCTGGGGGCATTGGAAATAATAAAGCAATTAAAATAAAGTAGTAATATTTAATTATTTAATAGATTACAGGTCTTTTTCCAAACTTACTCATCTTTTGAGAAAACTAAGATGTTGGTTGCACAAATATTACAATTTGAAAGAGTTGTTCCTTGGGTAGAGGAGTAACTATTTCAGTTACCAACTGAATTTCAGTTAAAGTTCTTTTCGGGAAACAAGCCAGGTAAAAAGACGACTAGAAAATGCACATCTATCGTATCATCAGGATATTTATTAAATGCTATAACCACAAATGTATCACTGGATATAACTCAAATATAAACAAAGACAAAACACTATCAAAATTCACATTACTAAACAAAAGACTGTATTCAGTAAATTAAATGCCAAGCCAGGAGATGGCGTGAGTATAGAAGATTAATTGGATCAAAGAAACGTAACTACTTAACTTTATTATCAAACTGGATAGATCTGTGCTCTTAAGTCGACGGATTTAAGTTGAATTTCAGTTATTACTCCTTTTGGCTGGTAACTTTCAGGCTTACGTTAAAAAATGCTATAAGTTTGTAGTATTTACTGACATCGTAGTTCTTGTTTACATTAGGAGAGCGTTATCCTTGAGTAGTTTTTAGAAGAGGACTATATTTTATATTTTTCTTAAAAGAACGCTAACAAAACATTGTCAGTACAATTATTTTGTATAAGTATGTTCTTTACTTTACACCAGTCCAGGAACTTGTTGCATGCAATATCGTATTGCTTTCTTACAATTCTAATTTTACTCCGGACCCTTGTAAAATATCAGCAGGTTCAGAATATTCTATATTAACATTCAAATGAGTTGCCATTTTTACAAGTATTATTTAACCCAAGGTCTTCTTGAATGAGACAATTGTCATAACAAACCAAAGCTGACATTACCGGTTGTGTTAGAAGCTTTTGAGCACAGAAAGAATGAATTTTCTACTGTTAGCACAGTCTGGGACCGCTAAAAGGCGCGTTTTTAGAGCAAACGGTTCTGTGTGGGTAAACAGCATAACTTCAAATTCTATGTCACTTACGTACCAAGTGAGGTTATGATGGCTGAGCAAAGCATCAGTAAGACATTAGCTGAACGACCCTTGCGTGTGATTTAACTACAGACTGTGTTATTCCGATTTTGTCTAACGAGTAACATAACCTCGGCTTAGATGTGGTTTGACTGATTACAAGAGCAGAAGCCAAACATAAATCTAAACATTAATTCTTACAGAATATATAAAAATAACATTGGTTGTATTTTTGACATGCAAGACCCTCTGAAAATTTACTGTTTGGAACAATATTACAAATGAAATCATAGTTTTAATATTTGCAAAACAATTACGCAAGGAATTGTAATCCACGCTTTTAGAATTGCTTTTAGCTTCTGTGCTTGTATTATTTGCTGAAATAATAGGGATATATGCTCACTAAACAAAATTTAATCAGAACTGTGAGGTTTAAAATTAATAATTTTAAAGTTGAGGGAATTTCTTTCCTATTGCAAAAAATAAATGCACGAGGGTGGTCTGAAAGGTTTCTTACCTCAAGATGAAGATAGCAGCAATCATAATAAAGCTAGTGAATTTGGTTGTTTATCTGTTGACAGTTACTCACCAAAGTTTCAGCCATTTTGGATGCTCAGTTGTTATGTAACAGTCGTTTGAGTGAGTTGATTTGATGTTTTTTTATGAAAATGAACATAATCGAGTATCGAGCTGTCATTAGATATTTGTTTTCGAAAGCCAATACGCCTATGCAGAACAAAGATGAGTTGGATTCTGTGTATGGGAACTCTGCACCATCATTTACCGCAGTGAAATTTTGGGCAGCTGAATTTAAATATGGCCTTAAGAGTTTGGGAGACGATGAACGTTCGGGGCGTCCAAAAGTGCAAGTACCGACGAAAACATCGCCAAAGTTCACCAAATGGTGCTAGAGGACCGCTGAATAAAGTGAGAGAGATAGCAGAGGCTATGATCATTAAATCAACATTTAGACATGAGAAAGCTATCCGCGCGTTGGGTGCTGCGTTTGCTCACGTTAGATCAAAAGCGTGTTCGAATGAACGTTTCCAACGCTCTGTTGTGCTATAACCACAAATGTGACAACACAGGTGGAACAGAAAGAGACGGCGCAGTGATGTTTTTTCTCCCAGCCACCCTTTGTCACCACTATAAGACAAACGAGGGGGGCGTGGCTAACGCCGAGCTCCTCTGCTTGTCCGCTCTCAGCTGGTTCTATAGAGTGTTCCAACGTTCGGGTGACAATACTTACAGCCCTGAATGAGCACCAAGAAGCTGCAAAAAACAAATAAAGGACGATTTTTCGTGCATTTAATACTATAAATAGACCAAGAACAAAATGCAGTTGGAGGCCCACCCAGAAGCAGAGCCCGTGTGCCGCTGCTACCACATCTGCTCTGTCCCTCTGGTTGACATCAACGACAATACGGGAAGAATACTGCAATGTCGCAGCGACAATAAGGATATCCAGGTCGGCGTTCTTAGCGAAGCGACTCTGAATCCTAAACGTCCAAAACGGCGCATCCTAATTTTTACTGCAGTGCATTACTTTGTCGACTGGATTATATTTGAAGCACCTGATGCTATGCTTTCTGTTGCAACCACAACGATACAGAGTTGCGGCATTGGGTTTTTATTGTTATTTGGTCATTTAATTATCACCATGATCAGTTTATGAAGGTACATCGCATCGAAAAAATCTCTTAGTTAAATGTACAGGACATAATGTACTTTAAGAATGAAAATTCTATCAGAAGTTGAATAAATGAAATGTGTGAATGGATGCTCAAATAATTTCTGAGTCTGTAGAGATATAAGTCACCTTGCATTTGCCTTTTCAGAATGAGATGAACGAGAAACTTGTACTCCTTGATGGAATGTAGCATTAATGTCATTTTTAGTTTGTCACAAAATCGTTTAATGTTTAGTATCACTACATGCTAATGGTTATAAAGGTCCCCAAAGAGTCCAAATCAATGATCAGAACTTAAGGTGTGCATATACTTATGGTCTCTCAAGGGTTCAGAGGTATAGTTCACTGTCTGCAGATGTGGCGAGTATTTTGAAAGCCAAAGCATGTCAAAAAGCAAAAGATCTCCAAAGAAGTACTAAATATATCAAATTGTTACTTAAAATTTATTCATTACATAGTTTATTTTCTTTTAATTTGAAGTTCTCTTTTATTATTATTGTAATTGTAGATATAGTAAACTTTATTTTGTTATTTCATATTTGGAAAAATTTTCCGGAATGAAACCTGTGCTAAACTTCACAAAGTACTATTTCATTCTCATAATAATAGATTTTGTATGTATATGTTATCATTTGACTGAATAGAATTAAATTCCATAATTGAGTTGTATTCGATTATTTTATATATAATTTAACAAGCGCAAGAGGAATATTAAATCATGAATAACAACATTTTCGGCTAATTCCTTAACTCCTAATCTATCTTTGATATTTTAATGGTAACAAAATTGCATCGCCCACGCAATACCCCAGGTACAGTAGAGGTAACGCGTGCTTAGGAGTTGATTTCCCTGCTTTATTACCATCACCGTGGTTTCTAGAAGCATTCTTCAGGCCTTCACATGTAGATTATGTATAGCAAGGAGTAGTGTTGTATCTGTTTACATTTTCGCGCCGTAGTGACGGCGTGTTTTACATATACAGCCCTAGATTATTAAAACATGATTATATAGCACTGAGCTCTGTCTTCAAATGACAATATTTACCTACATATATCGTGTCAAATACAGCTGTGAGGAATTTTCTCACACTTTTAACTTTGCTTGAAATTGGTATACTAAATACGAAAAAATGAGAAAACGACTGCGCCGTAACCCTTAATTGCTAACATACGTCTCTGAGGCGGGTATAAATTTTCTCAACATATAGTTGGTAATCGTGCATTGCTAATTTGATCTGATATTTCAGATATGCTTCGTATGTGAGTTGAAATTTGTTTTGTGTGGATACCATTGTTTTACTTCTACTAAAGTATTCTTTTACTCGCACAGGCACATCACGCACATCGTCTCACTGGCGGATATTACTGTAAAGGTAATTTCCTTTCTCCATCTGATAGACGGATATTACTTTAGACAAATAAGTTTTCTTGTGTAATATATTTTTCAAATATTTAATAATTTATGGATGAATACTAGTGGAGGGACACCTCTCAAAGAAACAGAAAAATGTGGAGTTGCTGTATTTCTGTACAGATAATTTCTGGGTCTGTGCAAGGGTTATCAAAGTAGTCACTACAACTTCGAATGAAATAAGAATACACTTAATATAGGGGTTCTCCCTTCACTCACTTCCAAAATGCTTGGCTAATAACTTTCCCACATCCACAAGTTTTAGTTGGTTCATTTTGACACCTAGGTACTTTCCAATGCATTTTGCTCCATATAAAGCTTACAAATTGTCCCGAAACTGTTATATTTCAACAAAATATGCGTACAAACTTAAAACACTACAGTCACGTCCAAATGTAACCATAAACTGGAGCCCATGACAACTTTCAATGATTTCCAGCGATTTGATTGGCTCAAAGGGCCATTTCCATTTTTGATACCATGGAGGTGTCCGGTTTTGAAACTAACTACATATTTCAACTGTGAAAAATATGTATAAAGGTCCGTTTCAGGAACAAAAGGACTGCATGTTCAAAAAGGGCGGACCAAATATGAAATGGATTGATTCTTAACTCAGTCTCATAAAGATGGCGAAAGTCCGTCTTTGATACTAGACGCCTCATATGATGCTCAAATGCTTCCGGGGTCCATATGCTCAGAGTGACCGGTTCTAAGTATTGAACTCAGGTTTTGCTTAACACAAGAACTTAAATACAAACACACATATATTTTATAAAACAACTTTTTAGATTTAAGAACTCTTAAAATGCATATTTCTAGTAAAATATCTGCATAGTTTCAGCTTTAATTTCTAATTACATATGTAGATATATAATTTTAAAGGTGAGGAACAAATATTTCAGCTGTTTTTTGTCTCTCATAAATGAGAAAAGGTAAAGATGCGAAAGCATTTAGAAAGCAATTACCATTCAAGATGGCCGCTTTTAGAGAATGCACATTCAGAGTAAAACTTTTCTGTTAAACGCCTGGCCAGTAATTTTACGTTATCGATTTTATCAGTTTTACAATTGGACTCCACTGGCTATTTACAACTAATTTGTGGATACTCTCTCCTCCTGAACACCCTTTCGCTTTTATTGTTTTTAAATTTCACATTTCTGGAGCACATACCTGCTCTAGAAGAGTGTCAAAAGTGATTTGTAAGATATCGTAGTGATTTCAATAATTTCGTTTATGATTAGTTTCCCTTTCATCTGACATAGAGGGAATCTTTATGATATAAAAGAATTAAATATACATACTTCACCATAAATACACTTTTTGAAGTAATCTGATTATAAAAGTTGCATTTTACAGACGTCAAGTCTAACTCTCTCTATTTTAGATTTTCTCATAAATAGTTGAATGATTTTTATTTAATGATATATTTAGTATATTGACATGATAGTATATTTCTACAAATTTTTCGGTTAGTCCATGTATTATTTCTCTTTTGAATAATATATTCGTATAGAAACCTCAGCGTTGGCTAGATGGTATTATAATGGTTACCTCCGTACTCTGCCACTGCAACTTTGGTTTAAATCCTTCGCGTTTAGATTAGGCATGTTATTACCCCTTATTTTATCTCTTGTGGTTTATAATTTGATATTATTATAAAAGTAAAATTTTCATAACATTATACGTGTTTATTAAATACAATAATCGCCATGTTTTCTACTGGCAGTTAGATATAAATTTATAGTTCGTAGTAGATATTTTATTATAGTCGGTATTGTGCTTGACGCATTCAACCAAATTTCAAACACATTATAAATGCAAAGTGGCTTTAGCTACTTGCGCCTGCGTCAATGTTTGTCGTAAGTGAACGCTTGATTATCTATGTAGGTATTCAGTATTTGAAACCTCTGAAAAACAGTCGGGGGTCGTCATTTTGAACATTTACTGCGTTGACGAAATCTACATTTCGACAACTTAATTTTCTGTTGAACCGAGAAGTTAACTCGTTCACAACTCCTTTGTCAGTAGAAAAAGTGAAACATAAGATTTAAGCATGAAATATTTAATGTTCCCAGAAAATGAAAGCTAACTATGTAATATGGTTTACAGGTTTACAACACCACATGCGGTACAGATTATAAATTGTCACAAAGCTAAGCATGACTCTTAACTATCGGATTGTCATTCTTGTGTCTTTGTTACACAACAGAGCCAATAGCAACAATAAAAATTTTTATTGTTTATTCTGTTTCTTGTTTGTATTTTAGTTGCTAAAATACAAACAATAAAGACTAGGAGAAAGGTAAGAAAACCAAAACAATGTGACGTCGCTTCGAACCTAGTCCTTGTAGAACCATATGCCTACAGCTAACCATCTCCACCAGCTGCCAGATATTTTATGTCGCTTGTTGCGAAAGCATTCCTTTATTACCTGGCTACAGATAGATTGCAAACAAAATGCAGTCGGTGTGTGCATGCGCGAAGAGAGCCTTCTGCCCTTCTCGCCATCCAAGCATCACGTGACTTCCAACCCTCCCTTCCTGCATACGACAGAGCCCAAACCACACGAAACGAGTATATTTTATTACTGTTTTTATTTTCAAAGTTAACAGAAAATAATTACGTCAGACGCGACCTCACAATCGATCAACCAATTGATAGGATCATAGTTTCTTTAAACCCTGGGGAACAATGCAGTGATTGGGCAGAAAGTGCAAAGAGTGAATGTAACAGTGAATGAAACATGTGCAGTACAGCCCGTGTGATGGAGGAGTGGCAATCTAAGAATGACGGTACAGGGGGAAAGCTAGCGGACTCCAGTGTTGGTAAGCCACGCCTCCAAATGCATTTTGTTCTTGGTCTATTTATAGTATTAAATGTACAAAAAATCGTCCTTTATTTGTTTTTTGCAGCTTCTTGGTGCTCATTCAGGGCTGGAAGTATTGTCTCCCAAACGTTGGAACACTCCTTAGAACCAGCTGAGAGCGGGCAAGCAGGGGAGGTCGGCGTTAGCCACGCCCCCCTCGTTTGTCTTATAGTGGTGACAAGGGGTGGCTGGGAGAAAAAACATCACTGCGCCATCTTTTTCTGTTCCACCTGTGTTGTCACATTTGTGGTTATAGCACAACAGAGCATTGGAAACGTTCATTCGAACACGCTTTTGATCTAACGTGAGCAAACGCAGCACCCAACGCGCGGATAGCTTTCTCATGTCTAAATGTTGATTTAATATGTGACAAACACATGATCATAGCCTCTGCTATCTCTCTCACTTTAATTCGGCGGTCTTCTAGCACCATTTGGTGAACTTTGGCGATGTTTTTGTCGGTACTTGCATTTTTGGACGCCCCGAACGTTCAGCGTCTCCCAAACCCTTAAGGCCATATTTAAATTCAGCTGCCCAAAATTTCACTGCGGTAAATGATGGTGCAGAGTTCCCATACACAGAATCCAACTTATCTTTGTTCTGCATAGGCGTATTGGCTTTCGAAAACAAATATCTAATGACAGCTCGATACTCGATTATGTTCATTTTCATAAAAAAACATCAAATCAACTCACTCAAACGACTGTTACATAACAACTGAGCATCCAAAATGGCTGAAACTTTGGTGAGTAACTGTCAACAGATAAACAACCAAATTCACTAGCTTTATTATGAATGCTGCCATCTTCATCTTGAGGTAAGAAACCTTTCAGACCACCCTCGTGCATTTATTTTTTGCAATAGGAAAGAAATTCCCTCAACTTTAAAATTATTAATTTTAAACCTCACAGATCTGATTAAATTTTGTTTAGAGAGCATATATCCCTATTATTTCAGCGAATAATATAAGCACAGAAGCTAAAAGCAATTCTAAAAGCGTGGATTACAATTCCTTACGTAATTGTTTTGCAAATATTAAAACTATGACTTCATTTGTAACATTGTTCCAAACAGTAAATTTTCAGAGGGTCTTGCATGTCAAAAATACAACCAATGTTATTTTTATATATTCTGTAAGAATTAATGTTTAGATTTATGTTTGGCTTCTGCTCTTGTAATCAGTCAAACCACATCTAAGCCGAGGTTATGTTACTCGTTAGACAAAATCGGAATAACACAGTCTGTAGTTAAATCACACGCAAGGGTCGTTCAGCTAATGTCTTACTGATGCTTTGCTCAGCCATCATAACCTCACTTGGTACGTAAGTGACATAGAATTTGAAGTTATGCTGTTTACCCACACAGAACCGTTTGCTCTAAAAACGCGCCTTTTAGCAGTCCCAGACTGTGCTAACAGTAGAAAATTCATTCTTTCTGTGCTCAAAAGCTTCTAACACAACCGGTAATGTCAGCTTTGGTTTGTTATGACAATTGTCTCATTCAAGAAGACCTTGGGTTAAATAATACTTATAAAAATGGCAACTCATTTGAATGTTGATATAGAATATTCTGAACCTGCTGATATTTTACAAGGGTCCGGAGTAAAATTAGAATTGTAAGAAAGCAATACGATATTGCATGCAACAAGTTCCTGGACTGGTGTAAAGTAAAGAACATACTTATACAAAATAATTGTACTGACAATGTTTTGTTAGCGTTCTTTTAAGAAAAATATAAAATATAGTCCTCTTCTAAAAACTACTCAAGGATAAGGCTCTCCTAATGTAAACAAGAACTACGATGTCAGTAAATACTACAAACTTATAGCATTTTTTAACGCAAGCCTGAAAGTTACCAGCCAAAAGGAGTAATAACTGAAATTCAACTTAAATCCGTCGACTTAAGAGCACAGATCTATACAGTTTGATAATCAAGTTAGGTAGTTACGTTTCTTTGATCCAATTAATTTTCTATACTCACGCCATTTCCTGACCTGGCATTTAATTTACTGAAAACAGTCTTTTGTTTAGTAATGTGAATTTTGATAGTGTTTTGTCTTTGTTTATATTTGAGTTATATCCAGTGATACATTTGTGGTTATAGCATTAAATAAATATCCTGATGATAGGACATGTGTGCATTTTCTAGTCGTCTTTTTACCTGGCTTGTTTCCCGAGAAGAACTATAACTGAAATTCAGTTGGTAACTGAAATAGTTACTCCTCTGCCCAAGGAACAACTCTTTCAAATTGTAATATTTGTGCAACCAACATCTTAGTTTTCTCAAAAGATGAGTAAGTTTGGAAAAAACCTGTAATCTATTAAAGAATTAAATATTATTACTTTATTTTAATTGCTTTATTATTTCCAATGCCCCCTGATGTAGAGCTGTAGCTTCCAGAAAGTCATAATGTAAACACGCACGACAAATGAACATCGCAACCCATGACGATCGTGAGAGAGGTAAAACAACACCATATGTTTATATATATGACAAATAATACGAGAACTGATCAACAAAGATTGACTAATTTTCTTTTTCACAGATGTCTATTACTGCAATTCAATGTTTACGTGTTCCTTTTCAAAGTACTTCACTCCTACTTCAATGCACTTTTATAGTGTCTCTGCCCGTCCTTGAACACGTGCTGCAGGTATTTGAAAATCGCCTCACTTTTCTTGAGCACTGCTTCAGAGTTCTCAAATCGAATACCCGTAAGCTTTGCCTTTAGTGATGGGAATAAAACAAAAGTCTAGCAGAGTGCAAGATCGAGGCTATAAGGTGGATGTGGTACACAGGTAACGTTGAATCGAGCAAGAAACTACATGAATTAATTTGCGACGTGAGGCCGTGTATTGTCATGATGAAGTCGTTACTCAGTCCGGCAAAGCTCAGGTCGTTTCTTTGCAATGTTCTTCCTCAGTGTAGCCAATACTGACGTGTAGTATGCTGCTCTAACAATAGTGTGAGGGGGAACTGTATGCTGGTAAATCATTTCTTTACAGCCAAAAATGTGATCGCCATCACTTATCCTGCAGATAGAACTACTTTTGGCTATTTCTTTGAAGTCCTTGAACCACTTAAACACTGTTGCACGAGATAGTGCATCTTCACTGTACTCTTACTGCAACTATTCATAAGTTTCGGTGGCTGTGTGGTTTAAACGAAAACAGAATTTGATTGCGCTGTACTGCTCCTCTCATGTTACCTCCACTGTCTGGTATGCAAAATGCACGTAGGGTCTACAAAATAAAACATTACTACCAACCTACCAATACGAGAGTGCTGCCGCCTACCGACATTATACATAAGACCCCGCTCTTTTCAAATATTTATGTTACAAATATGAAACTATTACGGAAGCTACAGGAAAATAAATTAGTCTCAGTCTCTGAAATCAGCCCTCGTACATGTATAAATATTTAAGACTGTATAAAAATATTATATGGTGCAAGGGTTAAAAGGATTTTATTTTGTTCCTCTGTCTCAGCCTGTGATCTCGTTTCGTAATCACACCAACTCACAAAATAAAACCTTCCTTTTAACTAGAAATGAGTGCCCGATACTTTTGATACCTCGATACCTCGATACTCGCATAGTATCGACGTCGGACGATATTTAGAAAATTCGCTCGATACTTTTTCGATATTCCGGTAGTGATTTTGCAATTTTTATTGCTGCAAGTAGAACGGTGCAAACCCCGAGAAATTGCCAGGAATGTGACATAAATCGTGCTGCTTGAACGGTTACAATGGATTTCTTTGTTAATAGAAACCTCTCAGATGAGGCACTGATTATTTTTGTACGAGCGAGAGGGATACTGACGGGCCTCCTGGTGCTGTGCTAAGCACCAATGAACACATCATTTCAGCCAATGGAATTCACAGGAATCACAAATGATAGATATATGTTCACTCCACGTGGAGTAATCAGTGCGTTATCTGATAGCTATCCATTACCAGAGATAAATCCATAGTAATCGTTGGCCCGCCTCGGTAGCGTGGTGGTAGAGTGTCTGCCTCAGGTTCAAGAGGTCCCGAGATCGAATCTCAGTCAGGGTGAGTTACCTGGATAAGGTTTTTTCCAGGGTTTTCCCTTATCCATCAAGACGAATGTCGGGTACCTCCAAACTCCATGCTCCATGCTCCATGCTCGTCTGAGCATCATTTCACCCCCTCCATTCTTTGTGCGATATGACTTAACTTTGGAGGACGTAAAATTAAAAAAAAAAAAAATGGCAATCGTTTTAACAGCGCGACAATATCTGTACAGTAGCATTATACAAGAAAACAGTCGTGTGTCAACTGTCAATTAACAGTTCCCTAGAAGAAATCACTACATATCTCAACGACGATTTGTCACCTTCTCTATTTAGCACTGCATTACTGGAAAATAAATTCCAAATTTCCAGATTTAAAAAAAAATAAAAATAGTTGCTAAGTATTTGTGTATTCCATCTGCACAGTTTTCTCTTAAAGACTATTTAGCACAGCAGGACTCATGTGTGACAGAAAAAGAAGTAGACTTTTGATCCCGAAAGAACGAAATTGCTAGTATTTTTTAACTAAAACTTATAAAAGAGGACTGTTTTGCTTTTAAATGTTTAATGTAAAGTATAAAAATAAGAACAGTGATGGTTTTAACTTCTGTCTCGTTAAATATGTGCACACAATTGATTGTATTGGCATTAAGGGAGATGCGCCCAGTACTGCACAGTGTCCAGTACCGCAGGGTGACAGTATCTCGTAGTTGCCGATAGGTAGTAGACGCTCGTGGTGTGTATTTTCACAAAAGAATTACCTTTGTTACCAAAGGAAAGTTTTTCCTCCTCTTTGACCTTTGAATTGAAAGTTATTGTTCAGAGAAGTCATATAGTGAACTGGAGCTGTGTTGTTAATAACTTGCTGACATTGCTGCTGCCTTGTCCGGTGAAGAAGTAATCAAGTATTTGTACTCATATTATTTGGAATTAAGTAGACTACACAAACACAAAATACAGTGCTGGTTTAAAAGAATCGGGCCGTGCTATGACGTTATACACACGTACGTGGGAGTTGCTCAGTACTGTATGATAGCAATTTTCCCAGTACCGTACGCGAAGATATATTTTTATCCCCTGAACTTGCACTGACATTAGATTAATTTCTGTTTATAGGCATTCCTGTCAACATGGAGGCCGAAACGAAAGGAAAATGGTTAGAAGAAAATATGAAACAAGCAATAAATAATGTGACAGAAAGATCAATGAGCCTGGTTGTAGTAATATATATTGCTGAAACATTAACATCGACTCTGTATAATAAGTTGATGTTGCAAGGAAAGGCACAAAAACCGAAGAACAAACCAATAGGAAAGGAACGCACGACTAACTCTAATAAAACTATAAATAGAGAACCTAGTTCTAACTCCGTGCCAACAGGAACTGGAAATATTGAAGCCCCTTAAAGGACTAAAAGAAAATTAAATTTTGGAACCAAAACCACTATTGATTGAAGTGCATCATTTGCTAAGAAATCACAGACCAGGCTTGGGTTCAGTGCGTATCGTGCAAGGGTTGGACACATACTGAATGTACAGGGCACGAGAACATTGATTTTGATAGATATGATCAGTGTTAAAAATATTTCATTAGTTCTAAGACTTTTTATTTCGTTGTGATACTCTCTAGGGAACGTTTTGAAAAATATATTATCATGTTACCTTGTTCTGTTTTATCTCAAGAATACAATAATTATGATAAGAATAATTATCTTGTGATTTATTATGCAGTTCCTTTTTCTTTATTTAGAAATATGTATTTATTTTCGTCTGTCCGGTACTGGGAAACACTTTTTAAGATGCGCAGTTAACACTAATATTTACTTTACTCTTTAACAGTCAATATGATTCTCGTTCATGAATGTTCATTACTAATACTGTTTCTGTAGGTTATTAGCTTCATGATAATAGCAACACGCTACTTGTTCTCCATTGCGTTTCCTTTGAATTTTTTAAAAAAAGTGTCCTACAGGGTGCATCTCCCCTACACAGTTATTCTTACATTCTGTTTGGTATTGAAATTAGAAATATAAATGAGGATACCGAGATTCGAGTTGTATCGTGGAAAATATCGAGTATCGGTATCGAGAATCGAGAGTCGAGAACAACTGCTATCGACCCATTCCTACTTTTAAGCCTTGTATCGTATCCATTTGGGGAGTAGTTATTCCAGATACAGGTAACAGGTCTTGTCAGAGTTAAAAGGTTCTAAAGGGATATTTTTCTCATTTGCAAATATTATGGTTGGAACATTTCTTGGGAGTGTGCTGGAAAAGAAACAACGTGTGGGAAGTTAAGTAGTGTGCACTGGTTAAGTCAGACTTAAGTCGACTGCGTGCCGTATCTATCCATCTCGCTAATGAAGCTTAGCAGAGGGCCCCAACATACACAAGAGCTCCATTATTCATGGTCTCATCCATTTTAGTTGCAAACCAGTCACCGTCACTGCATCCACTGCACACGACACGCTGGAGCAACAATCGGGTCAAAGTAAGGCCACACCTTGTCTTGTAGAGTCCACAGACAAGACGTTCACACAAGTAAAGAGCAACCAGCTCCTAGATATTCCCATTTGGCTAAAGTGAAATACCAAGCGATTCCTACTGGACGAAAGCGAGATAACAACAATGAAGCATCCAGCCGTGTCTTGCCAATCACTCTACTGTTCACATCCTTCCATAGCTGTAGTAGAGTTCGCTGTTGATATATGCTTACTTTGACAATGAGAGACATCACGTTTACTACGAAATAAATGTATGAGAGTACACAAGAATCACCCACGCTGCCAGATCTAATGCTCGTTTAAGTAATTGTAATGATAGACAAGATGTGTCAGTTATCTGTCAACATTGTGTATTTTAGATTAACCTAGCATTCATATCATATCCGGACGGCAGGCATAAACATTATGCGAGCAGCATAAGTGACAACGTTACACATTCCCCTGCCTTGCATTCTTGTATTGACTGCAAAGTAGTTGGAGCTGGTTCGCTACTTACTGTGCGTGTAAGAGATGTTGCACTTGTACCATGCCCGCCTCTGTTGCGCAGATAGTAACGTAACTGCCTCACGTTCCAGAGGACCCAAGTTGGAATCTCGATCAGGGTGACTTATTTAGATACGGCTTTTCCGGGTTTTCCCATATCCTAAAAGATGAACGTCTGGTACCTCTAAGCCCTATGCACCCTGGACTCATTTGAATATCATTTCACCCATCCTCTGATATGACTTAACACTGCAGGTCTTCCCTCATCCTAAAAGATGAATGTCTAGTAAGTCTAAGCTCTATTTACCCTGGACTCATTTGAACATCATTTCATTCGTCGTACAGCGTACATAGAGCTTAGAGTTACCAGACACTCGTGTTTCAGTATAAGTGAAATCCTCCAACGTTAAGTCAAGTCTGCGGATGAGTGAAATTATATTCAAATGAGTACATGATGCATAGAGCTTAGAGTTACCAGACATTCATCTTTCAGGATAAAGGAAAGCCTCCAACGTTAAGTCATATCGGACAACGAATGATATGTCCAAATGAGTACAAGGTACATAGAGCTTAGAGTTACAAGACATTCATCTTTCAGGATAAAGGAAAGCCTCCAACGTTAAGTCATATCGGATGACGAATGAAATGTTCAAATGAGTACAGGGTACATAGAGCTTAGAGTTACCAGACATTCATATTTGAGGATAAAGGAAAGCCTCCAACGTTAAGTCATATCGGACGATGAATCTAATGATGTTCAAATGAGCAGACCACATACCAATTACGTTAAAGTGAGCGACAAAATAAAAAAAAAAAATGCTGCAGTAACATTGTATTTCCAGTTCGGTTCTTCATGCAGTTAGGTTTTTAAATCATGTTACATGTATAAAAAAGGTAATTAATAATTAATAATACTCCGCAAAAGAAACTGCAATGAATGATCTCATTAAGGATTCTTTACCTTTTTCCATTTGATTCATTGCAGAGATTGTTTAAAATAGCATTTCGAATTTCGCTTCAATTTGATTAACCAATTTATTCGATAAAATCTTTTTTGGAGCCTTGCATACGTAAGCACTTATTAACTTCGATGTTACAGTACATGTGATTTTTATCGAAATAATATTGAAACTCGTTCAACAGTATTCAAAAGAGATGAAAACCATGAAGTAGGATGATGCGCAAACCACAAAAGCCTCTATACAAAAGAATATTGCTACGGAATAGGATTGCGAAGAAGCAAGCCAATTGTATACATCAGCGAATGAAAGAAATAACTCTGGATGGGGAAAAACACTAACTAGTCCTCTCCAGAGAGTGGGGGATCCTTCTCAAGAGCTCGCTGACGTGGTGTCCTCAAGCGACAGGCATCAAATAGTTCGTTTGCAAACTCATCTCCAGGTATGTTTCAGCTTCTTCAGATTAGATAACTCGCAAACCGCATGTGCGGAATTCATTTGTCAACTTGCTAATTACAGTGTACTTTGTTAAACCTTTGGCCTCACTTCAAAATCCCAGTTACAGAAACCAGCAGAATGCAAAGAATAATATCATCAAAAGGAATAATTATAATTTATAGATTCGGCAACCTTAATTTTCACCATTTACTCTATTCCATTTATTGAAAACCTGTCTAATCTTGAAGCATACAGAAGCTTTCTGATATTTCCGAGAAAAACAATTGAAATACTGGAGAGTGTGTTCAAGTCACCAAATTTCAATTCCTTTTTGGTTAAATACTGCCATCGCGATCGCGACAGAGGATTAACACATACTGACATCAGTTAAACCGCTCAGGTGGTTTAATCTGTGGCCGGCATTCGGGAGGCCCGGGTTCGATTCCCATGGCCGACCTACCTGACCCATAGGTTTTTTCGAAGGTTTTCTCGGGCGCTAGGCGAATGCTGGGTAGGTTAATTACATCCCTCAAATTCCCTGTCCCTCCGTTTCATCTCCATTATCATTTCATATCATCTCACATCTGGTGGTCTATTTCAGGGTAGAAGTGTCGGCGGGTGTCTCGGCGGTGCATGGCAGGCAGGTATGCTCTGAGGAGAACTACTTCCTCCTCCGGTAGGTCGGTTGCCGATCTCGCTCCTCTGTT
Source organism: Mantis religiosa (assembly GCA_030765055.1). Taxonomy (NCBI): domain Eukaryota; kingdom Metazoa; phylum Arthropoda; class Insecta; order Mantodea; family Mantidae; genus Mantis; species Mantis religiosa. The sequence continues at coordinate 2,147,705 of JAUKNK010000112.1, read as the reverse complement.
GGGACCATTTCGGGACCGCCAGCCTGGGACCTTTAGAACTCGGCTGCTGGGCTCGTTGCCGTCCCGCTGTGGGGGAGCGAATTCGTTATCCTGGCCTGTCGGGGAAGTCTCTCTCCAAGTAAACTGCAGGGACCCTGCCCTCTGTACAGTCATGGCTCCTTGGCTCGGCCGCCCTCTGTCTCCTTCGCCTCATCCTTCCTCCCGGGGGTGACCCCACTTGGGGGCATAGGAACAATGGGCCCAGCATGGTGGCCCACGTACCGAATCCCCTCCGTACGCATACTGACCAGGTGGCTACCTTGGTCAGTCCTCTTGGAGAAACACAGACCGCAGGAAACAATAGCCATTGTACCCCACTTCCCTTCTCTATAAAGTTCCTTTAGGCAGCTTCCAGGGGCTATCCCTCCCTCAATTCTCAGCCGGACCATCAAGTAATTTTTATAAAATTCTAGCAGTTGTACTTTAATCCTCTGTACCTTCATTTTGAGCCCGTGGTTATTTAATACATAAAAGCTAACTATCTTTACATAATACAGAACGCTTTAACAAATTCTACGAAGTAAATTTTCCCACTCCCAGTCCATGACGTTAAACAATTTGGAAAACAAAAAATCTCGAAACATTGAGAAAACACGTCATAGTTAATACAAAATACCTTTTCAATTATTCCTAATGGCAGTATTTCTAACTACTGAATTTACTCACAACATAAATACAAACGAAATAAAACAAAACTTTCTTACATGGGGTTATTATAAGATTGTGTCATCCAGAACTTCAATTCAATCATCGATAGATTTACAATAAAAGTAGTTCAAATGTTTTGAAAGTTTCGTTAAGTACTCTCTAATAAATGCTAGTTAAAGAAATGAATACATAATAACATAGGGTTGACTGTCATTTTTTGAACTTTACTGAAGTGTTACATCATGGATACCTATGCAGTATCTTCCTTACCTTAAAATACAAGGGATTTTTGTTTTGATACAGTGCGGAGTGCAATAACCATCAATATTCTGTGGAGTAACAACTATTGTTTCTACTCCATGATATTGCCAACATAACATCAAAGGCAGGCATGTCATTTATAACCTAGTGCAATAACTTAGGAAATATTTCTTAATATGTCAGCAGTTTACAACATGAAATTAGGACAATTTTATAACCCCAGTGCAATGGAAACAATTGGTTGATTTGGTTTTTAATATTACCCGACATACGCATAACAATTTCAGTATTTATAACAGTAATATAAATATGAGAAGATTTTAATGACTTTTAGCCCAAACGGGAATAAAATGAAGTTTAAAAATATTTTGAAATATTTTAGAAAAATAGATATCGTTGATATCAACATATTTCCCTCATCTTCCATAGAGCTTTCATGACGTAATCAATATGGTGTGATTTTGGAACAAAAGGGTACATTTGGATTCTATAAACTAACAAAAATGACAAGCTATCTTTACATTTGATCCCTAATATACGAATCGATTCATTGAAATATCTAGATGTACGTTTGTAGGCTAACACTACAGGACCTGATCTAACTTCAGCCCCAAGAACTACGCCTACCATATACAATCATATCGTATAAATTTTCCTGGGAGTTGTCAAATCTCCTAGTAACAACTTCCAAAATTCATCTAATCCTTATTTCATATCTTTTCCATGACATCGAGAAACAAAAAAATTGAATGTGTTTAAAACGGATAACAAAGAACGCGTCAAAAGAACAACAAAATACTGAAAATTCAAAGGAATGGCAGTTCATAACAAATGATCAAATGTTATTGGTAATAATTTGGGTGACTTAAAGAGCTTGTAAAGTATGTTTCCTCTACTCTCATTTAAAGGCTCTTTCAGAATGAATAGGACTTCATAGGGATATTCAGATATGTTAAATGTTATCTATATTTTACTCGTCATTCAAATGTTTTAAATAATATGTATATGGTATTTTAATGAAAGTAAATAAATGCGTTTTTTGTAAATAAAAATACAACAAAAATGTTCAATGCAAGGAGCACAGTGCAGTGGGGATATGTTCTCGTAGAATCTTCTTCCTCTCACATCTTTAGAATAGTCTAACTTTATACCAAGCATGGTCGTTTATTTGACACTTCGTTTCCAGACACGCACATGCACACATGAAATTAGTTTTTGCTTCTTTTTTCTCTAAAATTTATTTTCTTTACCATTAATGGAAGTTAAAACTTTTAATTTTCACTAACATTTCGGTAGATAATTACACTTTAGTTAATATTGTGAGAGCAACTTCTGAGGGTGACAAATGAATAGCTGTCTATGCCAGTGTTAGCTTATCTAGGGACACCGTTTTTGCAAAATCTTTGCGTCACACTTGGACGGTAACTTCTAGTTTTTGTAATCAAGGTATATTAAAACTGCCAGTGAAATAACGACGTCCGATTTTTCAGTGGAACACTATCGTATATTTCTTCTACTTACTGTTTGGTAGACTGTATCCAGGAAGACAACTACAAACTAACACCATCTAGGTAGAGCAATCTTGGTACTTGCACAGCCGCTCCTTCGCTATTGACAAATCTAGGAAGGCAGACAGTCGTGGTTCACTTGGGACAAGCTGAGGGGTTAGTTGCTGAAAAATAGGGACCACTAGATATGAAGGACTGCTTGTAAGAGAGAGAGAGATACGTGATCAACACACAAACGATCTGAACTCTTGCTCCAGGAGTTAACTTACGGCAATACACACTTTGTGGTATCAAGAAGATTGACATAGCCTTTAATTTTAATCTGGAATATTTAACACTGCTCATAATCTTACGGGAAACTAAGGAACCGTTACTTGACGGTTCAAATGTCTTTTTATCGTATATCAGATTTTCTTCTTACTTTCCATTGTTTATAACTGGCGAGTTATATAAACGTAATAAAACATAACTGGCGACTGGACAGTTAGTGCAGTTTATCGATACAGCCTATTGGAGTTAATACAGAAAGTACTTACCAAACAACTTTTAATTCAATATCCTCCTAACTCCACAAATAAAGCTAAAAAACGAAAACAATTCATTTAAACGTAATAGATTATTATTAATTTTAAGTAATATACAGAGTAGCACATGCTTTGGTGTTATTGCTAAGTTCATAATGCTTAATGCAAAAATAACAACAATAAAACACGTGACGACAAATAAATTTGTACTTCAAGATTTAATACTAATAAAACAAAAGTATTGCGTCTTACATTCATATCAGTTTACCTACTCACTGTCGTTTTCTTTTTGTATACCTTCCACCTCTTTTCCCTACCCACTTCATTAATCGAAGTAAATATTTCATTACATTTTATTGAAGTTGTAACTAGTCCATAGAAAATGTAAGCTGGCTTATAAGGTGAAGTCTTTCCATGGCAAGACTTAACAAAATAATACAAAGCGGTGGAAAAACCAAATCAATATAAAGGATTTCTCGGAATCGCCTGTTACAAAGAATTCTTTGAAACAAATTGCGTGTTTGGAAAAGATCTGCATTTTTTGTGAGTACATTTAGGCATATTTCTTATGGGTTAACATCTAACCATATAAAATGTATAAAATTGCCTGCATTTCTCGGAGATTACAGATGTTTTACAAGCTATTTCCATAAAATTTAAGATATACGTTTTATTTGGCTTGTAAATGTTTTAAAATATGTTTCAATCGAAGTCGTTCTTACACTCTACAGAGATCAAACATTTCCGAAAGTGTTTCATATGAATGGTAGTTTGGTGTGAGAGGTTCTTCTTGAAAATCTTTGTGTTAGAGATGTTGAGCCTAAATCCAGTTTTTTAGGCCTTTATCAATTACTTCCTTTTGGGGTTAGAGGGTAGAGCGGGGCTATTGCGCTCACCGGGCTTTTACGCCCGAAATCAGCAAATTGGGTTACTGCCCAACAATCATGGGCAGCGATGACTTGCCTACCAGTTCATTGTCAAACTTGGTGTTTGTGCGACGATTCTATGCATTTACTTGAGGTTGTAGGCTGCTGTTTTAACAGTATTAATAGAAGAATGTTACAAAGTAACTTATGTTGCTTTTTTGCCTTGAATAAGAATGTCCCGAATAAGTTTGTAACTTAGGGTCCAGTATCTGCAGATAGATTTATTATTGACAATCACTGTCAGTGTAGGTTATAGTTTGGGTTACGTCCATGCATAACAGATGGCGCGTTTCTTTTATCACAGCTCTCACTGGGGTCGCAATTTCAAAAGTTCAACATTTGGGGCTATTACGCCCAAGCAAAGAGGGGTTATTCTCGCCCAGTTATAATATAGGATTTTTGTACTCTTTTAACCTAATTATTTCTTATGAAACTATTACTGAATTTCATTTGACCGTTTCAGATGGTACACACATATAAACAAAGAAAGCTAGAACGAAACTGGACGAGGACGACATTGCTCGTGCTGTTACGAGCGTATTAAACGGCGATGTAAGTATGAGAGGAGCAGAGTGCCTTACTGTACACTCAAAGGTAATGTTCATGCACATGGACGTCAAGGAGCATTGGGAGGAGTGTGAAAATCAGTTGGTCATCCTACAGTGTCCAGTTTGGAGGAGGAAAAAGATTTAGTTTCCAGGTTAAAATACTGGGCAGCAAGAGGCTTTGGATGTACGCTGGAGCAAACAGAAAGAAAAGCGTAGACCTATCTTAAAACTAAATTGTGGGAACAGTTGAGTCAGTTGATGACGGTTACAGTCCAAATAGAATACAGTGATCAGGAAGATGCACCGTGTGGATTTTGTGGGTTAAAGTTTTATTCTCCGAAATCACCAACCAAAGGAGACTGGATCAAATGCCAGAAATGTGGACTATGCTTTCACGAAGTGTGCGTTGGTCCAGTTGGTAAGAAAATCTACATTTGTGGCAAATGCATTTAATTAAAATGCAAAAGTACTGTGAGCGCTAATAGCCCCGTTAATTCTGAGATTTCCTTTCTGTGCAACATTCGCTGTTTTATTTAATCACAACTAGAGCAAGTGTGTTTATAACATCTGTACGCTTTAAGGGATTAATAAAGACCATTCTGCTCTATGTTTAACATAAAAATTGCTTATTTGTTTCACAAGACCATAAATTTGAAATGAGCGGAATAGCCCCGCTCTAGCCTACTGCTCACAAACATATAGACAGACAAAAACACTTTCTTCTAAATGTTTTTATTTACATAACCTCAAAAGTTTTTCAATATCGATATTCAGCACGGATGCAATACCTACAATCTCTACCCATTAGGTACTTATTTGGTAGAATAGTTATTTGTGGTAGTAGTGAATCAAGAGGTACTTTATCCATCACGAGTGGCAGATTTTTAATTTCTGGGAATGATATAAATAAGTCTATGTACATACAATGGTGTATCCAACACTTACCCTAATTATTAAAAAAGCCGTGCTGCTTTTTTAATTCAACTAAAATAGCAATAAAATAAAATAGCAATAAAATAGAAAAAATTATTTGTAATTGTATCTTCTGGAATATTGAGCTATTTAGACCCAGGCCTGCTGGATGAGTGACAAACATCGTTGGCTAATACCTAACATGAGAGAATCGGTGTTGGCTAGTCATTTGTTTTAATTGTTGGTATAGTTAGAATAACAATTTACGGCAATTGATTCTGTAATTTATTCATACTAATTCATGTTTAATAGATGCTTACTGAAAGAAGAGTACGTATATATACCAGACAAAGCTTTGGAGGAAACCAAAAATGTTTGATTAGGTTTGTAACCAAAAAATCTAAATCTAGTGATTGTATTTTATTAATTTAAAGGTTAAAGTGAAATGTTGTCCATCCTTAACATTAAAGTATATCTTTAGTAGGTTAAAGAAAGTTAAGCACTGGCACGACAGCCCTTAGAGGGCCAAAACCTACCAAACTGACTGCCGGCCTCACACCCACTTACGCATGGCAGAGGTGGACGATCATCCAACCGATACAGAGAGGAGATGAGGTCAGCATCTCGTCATCCCCCAGTTGGTTTTCGTGACCAAGGCCGCTTACCTAGCGTAAGCTGCTCACATTCCACACGATGCTGAGTGGACACCGGTCCTATACCCGGGACCGAAAATCCGCACCTCATGGGTGGGATCGAACCCGGACCGCTTTACATGACCCAGGACCAAGGCATGCTGCCTTAGCCCGCTACGCGACGGTTAATTTGTATTATTAAAGTATAACTTTGGATGAAAAGTAAAACGCATGCTCTTAAATAGAGACATCCTCTTTAGTCCACACAATTATAGCAGATGAATAGTTTCTTGAAACAACATACTAATGTCTCTAGTTTTATTTTTTGTACAACAGTTAAAGCTCCAGAACCAACTAAATCGAATAAAATGAAGGAAAGTGCTTAAATGAACTGACTTCTGAACGATGTAACGCCTTGTTAGCACATTGCCTCTCGTGTATCCAATTTGCAATCTTTGTATGTATACGCTCAGTTGCATCATTTTGCAGGATAGTGTGTTTTCATCACACAAAGCGAACGCCATGGAAGATGCTCTTTCAGAGTTGCCAACATAGCTAAATATGTTGTAAAAACATCTGACGTGTTGCACTCTACTCAACTACATACAAATGTTTACTGCTACATGTTAACATAGATAAACATATTGCTAGCTTTCCTGAATATAGGAATACAGTAGACTTCAGACGACAGTCAAATACTTTACCAGCTGGTAGATTTGACATTCCATTGTCTTTGCATGCCCAGGACATACACAAAAGATTAACTACTTTCTATTTCAGAAAAATATAAGTAATAACAAGGAATATTTCGAAAATAGCTAACATAACAATATATTTGACATAAAAATGTATTTGAGGTTATACAAAAGTTATATAGAATAAATAGTAATTCCGAAGAACTGAGAAAAAGGAAGAAACTTATTTACGATAAGCGCGGGTGAATGGCATCAATATTTTGAAAATCTTTCCAAAAAAGCCCTATTTGTCACGTAAATATGAAATCTTTTACCTTGTATTGAGGCCTGGGCATTTTAGATTACGTTAAATTTTAAGTATTTTGATGAAGAATTTTCTGTATACTTCCGTTTTAATTTTTATTCCGAGTGGAAACAAATGCTAATCGTCCGCAATTGGAGGATGAATAGGACTGACAAAGCGGACAATCGGAATGGAACATTCAATTTCAGTACATAATGTAATGATGAGAACAAAATAACACATTTACACACTTGTATATTCATATCTTTATGTATCTCACACACATTTTCCACATATGAATAACTTCTTTCCCACAGCGTCCACACAGATTTCCTGGTACTATTCTCCAGTTTTCTAGGCTCATTTGAGCATCATTTCATTTATCGTCGGATACGACTTAACGTTGGAGGATGTAAATAATAAGAAAAATATTATGAATTCCACGACTTACCGTAATCCGCCTCGACCGCTGTTGTAACGGTATTTATTTTTGCCCGTTGACAGCACTGATTAAGTAACCATCATAACAACAAGGAGGATTATGGATGTATAAAGGTCTATATTTTCTTACTTCACAAGTTTCTTGAGCAATTTCAATGCATATTCGTTATAAATCTATCTTAAACCAACTTAGAAATTAACAAACTGTTAGAAATGGAACAATTATATACCTGCTTTCCGTAAAAGAAGCTCGATTTCTCACTTAGACTGACAAAACACAATCGTATTACACAGTCAACTGTCTCAGTTAGTTAACTTCTTCGTTCCAGCATAACAATACACTGTCGTCCTCTAGGGAGCAGATTTCGAAACATTAACCCTAGACCCCCGCACTTACCTTATTATTTCATTGGCTTGAAGGTAATTTCAACATAAGGAAACTTCATTAACACCGTAGGAGTCATTTCTGAGAGAAACATATTTTTTGAAACATGAAAGGACACTTTGTTTAGACTCCGTTTGTGTGCGTATGTCTGTCTATGCGTAGCATTATAGGATAACGTAATGAAGTGCCTGTTTAGCAGTGAACTTGATACCTTCACCCAAAACTGCTGTTTACATAGAATAATTTTCCAAATAATTCAGAGAGTGTAGTGGACGACCGGTCCGACCAATTCCCTTCCAAAAATTAGGCACTGATTACCTCGCATGGATTAACCGCACGATTTTCCGACACTTAAAGACTTCGGACTTCCAAAGATATTGTGACTTTGTGGGTTCGTGAAATTAAAAATCCAAGTTGCAGAAATTCCAAAATGCTCTTTATTTCCGTAGAAACACACTTTGGTCAACCCTTACAGTAGCAGAATTGCATAACATACACAAATACAATCGGCAAGGTCGTTGCCCACAAACAAAGAGTTCACTTTCAAAGCACAGCTGCAGGCACACGAATCAGTTCTCATTACCTCTCTAATTACGACTCTCTCTACTGGCATGTCGCGATTTCTTTTGTACGTATACCTCTACTCATACTTTTGGAATGAACAATACGGCACTAGAACCTTCTAGTCATCTAACTGTATCTGTTTCGGCAAGCGTTTTATCTCCGCGCTATCTCTATCTGTTTCGGCAAGCTCTTTATCCCCGCGCTGCCCTATCTGTCCGTGCGCGTCGGCCGCGCCTCCTCGCAACATTGCGGTTGGCGACAATATTAACCATTTTCAAAAAACAAAATTGGAAAGTACTGGAACGTCCTGTCTACAGACACTCTGCAGAGCTTATTGTGTTTAAATTGGATACACAAATATATGTGACTATACGTTCTTCTATGCTATTCACCAGCAAAAAGTTGTAAGCTGTCGCTGTTTTGATTTCAATGGATTTAGCACACTTTGTACATCCTCTGTTTTTGGGAAGTGGAGTTACTGTTCGTCTCGCACTGAACATTCGTAGTTGCAAGAAAATACAATTGTTCTTGGCTTACCTCTTTGTGAAGGAGTTTCCATGAACGTTCACTTATATCTTCAACTCTTTTGCTTTTAATAGTTTTTTTAATGATTTGTCTATTCCAATTATGTCATTTTCACAATCATGATTTTTTTTTTTTTTTTTTTTTTTTTTTGTAATTTACGTCCTCCAACGTTAACTTATATCGGACAACGAATGAAATGGATCAAATAATGCGCAAATGAACCCAGGGTCCAAAGAGCTTAGGGTTACGCGACATTCGTCTTTCAGGATATGGGAAAACCCTGGAAAAACCTTATCCAAGTAACTCACCCTGGCCGAGATTCGAACTCGGTACCTCTTGAACGTGAAGCGGGCACAATCATGATTATGTTGCACGTTTTGTTCCATGATGACTTCATCGATTCAATCACTTTTTGTGAAGCACTTAGCAGGTTTTTAACACATAAGACCACCTCCTAACATACGATCCCTACTTCAACACTTTTGGAAGCTAACTTTATATTTCCCACTTTATTGCTCATTTCACTTGTGATCTTTTTTTCCAGGTTTACCATTGTCTGTACACAGATCCGTCTATACTTCAATGCACTGCTATATTGAATGAACTGGTTACTACCAAAGACATACTAGGTGACCGAATCGATTGGTAGTGGGGATTACTAATACAAAACTGAGCACAAAATCGGCCTACAGGAGGGAATTTTAATATTTAATTCAAACAGTACCCTTTCGGCGCGGAGGAAATCGGCGTGTTTACAATTACTGCTTCGGAGGGAACCGAGGAAAAAAATTGACTGCAGGAGGCAGTCGGTAGTCACCATTGGACGAAGGTGCATCAGTAATGGTATGCCCCGAGTGCTCCTGTTTCCCCCTCAATTCATTCCGTCATCTACTCTGTAATCACAGTTTCATATCATCTACTTCTTCAGTCTCATATCAGGTATCGGGCTGGTCCCTCATTCTGGAATATTCTCTCGAACCCAGTTTTCCTCTGACCTTCGACAGGTGCCCATTGTAACTCCTAGAGAAAATCAAACTGGAATGGGATAGCCTCTCTAGTCTTCATACTGATGGTAAAATTTACACGGTAGACAGAATATTATTACGTAACAAATATATGCCCGTTATAGCAAAAATTTGTAATTTTCAAGAAATTCCTTCATTTATTTTTCTTACTCTTCCTTTTTCTACCTCTCTTAGTCATGCAAAGACATTACAAAACAACCACATTCCGACCATTTTTTAAAGAATGGCTATCACTTTAGGTCGCGATTCAAATCCACTGCAGCACATGGTTTTATTCGGGCCGTAAAGGTCCTCAATACAGCGTTTTAGAAAGGGAAGTAGAGCTGGTGGTTCGTATCATAGGCTTATGGCACCTCAAGCCTCATAAAGAGACCTCTGAGCAAAAGCAAGCAGTATTTTACGCGCTAAATATGAAACACTTAAGCCTACTGTATTCCAGTTCTATTTCGAAGCAAATATGTAATAAAACCAATTCAACATTCGTCTTTCTAGATTAATGTGTAGTAAACACATGAACAAAGAATGAAATGTTCAGGAAGGGTAGAGAAACTCGTGAGAATTTAACACACCAGAAATGTTTTGTGGACTGTTCAACCGTTTCTTCCAATAATCGAACAGTCTATCAATATTATTTCAGTTTTCTTCTTACACTTTGATGAGAACAGTGGTCCATGAATTGCAATATATTTTTCATTTAGGTTTCTAACGATATAGCATACTGAGTTAATTTTAAATTTTATTGCATTTTAAAAATGCATTCAATATCCACAAAGTACTTAAGAAACACTACATGAAAAGTCGATATCCGTAATAATGACTCATGCGAACTCGGACGTCTATTGCTCTTGTAAGGGATGTTGACAGTATTCTCTGTTGTACATAAGACAATAACCACTGAATTGGCAAAGGTCACTGTCATCTACAGAGAATGACAATGAATGAAGAACAAAGGCATTAGGTTAAGGTAAGTCGCCGTAAAGGTTGTACACCTTTGTAATTCCCACGGAGAACAATTTCTCAAATCCCATCTCTGTGGTGTGGCGGTAGTGTGTCTGCCTCTCATTCTAAGGTATCAAGTTTGAATCTTGGTTAAGATGAGTTACCTGGATAAGGTTTGTATGGGGCTTTCCCATATACTGGAAGAAATATCAGGTTACTCTGAGCTGTATTGATCCCGGGCTCATTTAAGCATTATTTCACTCATTTTATTCATCAGCCGATATAACCAATCGGCTTAAAGAATGTTAAAGCTTTAGAAATGCTCAGCAATTTACTAAACATCTAATGTTTCTATGGAAACAAGGCTGCCAGATTAAATTTTTTAAAAACAGGGACATAGGACTTATACAAACATGGTCCATCCTTTCGAAGAAATACTTAAAGTTTATTAGAAGATGCAATGTGCTGTATAATGTCTTCATGACACTTCTTGTTCGTATAATAATATACCACTGATTAGAATGTTCACTACTGTAAGAATTCTTTCGTATGACGAAATAAAACCTGAAAACTGATTCTGTAGGCCAAGAAACAAGTGACAGTTGAATATAACCAGTCGTGAGTCGCTTGTCACTTGCACCAGTGCACCTAGTACAAAATGTGTCCCGCTTGTTTATTTCAACAACGTGACAGTTGTGGGAGTTCTATAGCAATATTTATATGGATATTGGATAATAAAAAGTAATAATTAGTGTCCAACTAGGTTAGTTATAATTTGTTATAAGTTTCTGTTGCGTAAAACGATTCTAGAATTCGAATGTGTTATGAATATGTTACAAACTGACGACCCCAGGACACTTTCTGGTACACTGGGAGTATACGGGAGATCTAGCAACGCAATGCGAAAGTAAAGATGAATCAAACAAAATGAATTGACAAAATTAATTCTTGAAAGGAAGGGAAAGTGACACTTCAGTTGTGTATTCCTAAGAGGGATAAGAGGTAGGGAAAAGGGAATTTGTGAATTTTGTGGCGGAAAAGAAAGCATAGAACACTATGTAACAGAATGCAAGGAGTTAGCAATATGGAGAAAATAGGCTTGGGAGGAAAAATGGGAGAAAGTAGAGAAGAGGATAGTAGCTATAAAAATGTTAACAGGAAAGGAGGAAAAGAAGGTAAGAAGTATTGGTAAGCTCTTACAGAAAGTAATAGAAATATGGGCAAGAAATGTATAGAACATAACAAAGGAAACTGAGGGGAAGAAGGTGGTTAAGTAAGGAACAAGGAGGCATGGAGGTTAAGAGCAGAAGGCCAGAGTGTCAAAAGCCATGGTAGCAACAAAGTAAAGACAAATAAATGGAGCCTAGAGTTGTAAATTGTAAAATGTTGGAATGTGCACAGTAAATAATTCATTCATTTACCTATTTGTTACAGTGACATTGTTAAAACGTTTAAACTGTTAGTTAAAATTAGTAGTTGAATACAAGGATTAAATTATAGACATATCGAGTCTAAGCTAAACTAGGGACGGCTATGGTAGAATACAATTTTACATTTATGTTCTTAAGGATTTAAAATATTTAGTAATATTACGCAAAGTTGTGTTTATTAATAATTGTTTTAAAGATTCTTAAATGCTTCAGATTTCAGTTCTTGAATTTCTTGAAAGTTCTTGCTTAATTCATTAAATCAAAAATTCATTTTGATATCAATATAGTTTTTCGTTTTATAACTATAGTGTGGACTTTTCACAATAATACGTAACATTAGTTTAATTTTCTATTTTAAATAATTATTTAATTGAATGTCTTTTTTGCCTTAATTATTTTTTTAATCATTTTATGTAATTCGGATCTTTGTGGCTTCTTGTTGTGCCTGGCAGATGTTTTAAATAAAAATAATTGAAGTGTGTTCATTAGGCAATCTATAAAACGACACAAAGACGGCCCGGGTTCGATCCCAGGTGACCGCAAAGTGAGATTTGTGGTGGACAACACGGCGCTGGAGCGGGTTTTCTCCGGGATCTCCGGTTACCCCCGCCATCTCATTCCACCGGTGCTCCATCTTCATGTCATGTATCATCAGTGTCACCGCCTGCGGTGCCGTATGTAGTAAAAGCGGGCGTTAAACACTACACATGTCATGTCATGTATAAAACGACAGTCAACTGCTAAAGTCTTTAGTTTTTTAAGTATAGATTTACATTGGATTTTTCTTGTGCGTTGCATGTATTAACCCGAAAATAATCGCGTAGTACATTGTGAAGATAAAAACAAACACACAGGAATGTACATTCGAAGTCTGTGAATCACCTCTCTCAAAAACTCCAGTGGAGATATGGCGTTAATAAAATTGTTTGGAATAGAAAGAAAATATCAGGTTATAGGGAAAAAAGGGATAATTTAACCCAAAATTTAAACTGTATAATTGCAACATCATATAACAAGAAGGTCTGTGCTACATTCACATAGTTTCTCTACTCATTCTTTACAAATGATCCTACAATATATTTTCTTTCTTGTTAGGTAGTACACCATATATAAGCTATCATCACGTATTTACACATTTCGTTCAAAGTATAACAAAGCTACAGCAGGCAATATTAAATTTATTAAACAACATGCCATTATACGGTGGTTTTGAAATCCCGCTCTCTTTGTAGCAACTTACTGTATAAAGACAGTACAATACTTAAACATTCAAACCAATAAAAAGTAATTTCTGAGAAATGGTTAATACCACATATTTTTAAATTAAATTTTTAACTTGTTTGATCACATGGGGGACTTTGACTTGAGAAATAAATGATGGTGTTATTGCTTGATGAACTACAGTAATTAACGTTAGGTTTTATTACTTTTTACTCTTAAATACTTACATTTATTGCTATACTATAGGACAGAGAATTAGTCTGACAAAGAAAAATTCGCCACTTCACCGGGAATCTAAAGCGGGACTTATGGTAAGAAAAGTGTCCAAATGCTGAATCACAGAGACAGTCTTTGTTCGATATGAAGGACACAAATTTGTGTTAACTAAAATTCTGTCTACATTTTTAAATTTACCAATTTAAGAAAATTAAAGTCTATTCCTAGAACATTCAACATATACATTTGTATACCATGAAAAAAGTTTAAAATATGGTAATTTAACAGCTATTTTTGGAAAAATCTAAAATAAGAGAAAATCTTCCAAGTAAGGCGTAGTTTGTAGTGAGGGAGTTTCTTCGAAGACAGTAAATTTAAGTATAGTCCCGCTGCCCGAACGGTTACCATGTATTTATCTTTGTTAACAGAAAGCTCTCAGATAACGCACTGATTATTCTTGTAAGAGTGAAAGGTGATCTGCCGCGCTTCCCGGCCCTGTACTAAGCACCAATGAAAGCATCACTTCAGCCGATGAAATTCGCAGGAATCACAAATGACAGATATATGTTAACTCAACGCGGAGTAATCAGTGCTTTATCTGAGAGGTATCTATTACCAGAGATAAATCCATGGTAACCGTTCGAGCAGTGCAGCACTACATAAGGTTAGGTGTTTAACCTACTTTTGTTTTTGAGTTATTCTGTTCACATACACATACCTATTGAACTTTCTGCCTTAAATTGCATTTTCTTGCATTTAGGGAGGCTTGGATGTGATTTATGGTGATATCTTGGTGTCAATTTGTTGGTGGAGTGCAATACTTCCTATATAGATAAAGTAACAGCAATGGAAGTTTTAAATGAAATGTAATGATTTAAACTAAATACTCAAGAGCGTTATAGTGTACATAACCTCAAACTATATGCACTGCAACAACAAATAATTTCTTTACCACTGAATAGCCCAATGGATATCGGACTATAAACCAATTCTAGTTTCATTTCATAAATAAAAAAGGATTTACAAAGCTGTTGAACGAACACAATACAGTTATAAAGAAATATGTTTGAGAAAATAACGTTTAGTTACGAATAACACAGAGTACAAAAACAGTTGTTATTCCAATGAATGTAAATATTTGCTGCACTTCACAGAGTATAAAACAAAGGACAGTTACATTTTATAATATATATTGACGGTTATGTAGTAAATACACTAACAAACAAGGTTTGGGACACAGATGCAATAACTCACCTCTACAATCTTAAAATCCTTCAGAACCGATACCTTCGAGTAGCTGCAACTGCCGAATGGTATATTCCTAATGATTCAGACCTATCCATTCCCAAATAAAATGATTATAACCTCAACCTCTTTCACAAATTCTATTTACGTCTTCCCTACAGCTTCATTCAATCCATCCGAGGCCTCGGAGAATATGACATTGACCCGGAGAAACGTACAAGCATCCTAGACTGACCCTAGGTCCATCATAACCTCAACAGTCTCTTATAATTAGCAACATATCCTCTCTTCCTTTCTACAACTTGTGACACTTTATAAAATAGGACACCATCTACCAGTCGTCTATTATTACAACTCTATCATAATGCCAGTAAAGGACAGAGACCCGGAATGGCAGAACGTCGAAGGCTCATTGTCCTCGGAGAAGGATGACTCTTCAAGGACACCTCCATGTGTGCAGAGGTCGTAGTATCCTTGAAGGGTGAACCTCGTAAGAGGAACCTTCGACTTTTTGCCATTTCGGATCATTGTCTCTTATTGGCATAGTGGTGTGGTTTTAATGAAATGACGGTGGGTAAATGGTGAAGTGGGTAACGATGTGTGTTTTAGGTTAATAGTGATTGGATTTATACAGCACCCGTCTTAAGAAACACGCTTTTTGTATTACTTCGCGCCGACGTGCATAGGCGTGACAGATGACTGACACTTTTGCCCATATTACATTCAAACAAGTTGTATGCACAAGAGTAGCTTACAAGTGGGTTTTGTTCGCGAAATTTCTCACAGGAAAGTGTGCTTCTTAGGACGGCAGGAGTATAGTAGGGTTAGTAGCTCAAAGTACTGTATGCCCATGACAAGAAGGCTAGAGGGGTATTGTCTCGGTGCTGGAACGGTTACCATGGATTTATCTTTGGTAATAGAAACCTCTCAGATACCGCACTGATTATTCTTGTAAGAGTGAGAGGGGTACCGACGGGCCTTCCGGTCGTGTGCCAAGCACCAATGAACGCATCACTTCAGCCAATGGAATTCGCAGGAATCACAAATGAAAGATATATGTACACTCCACGTGGAGTAATCAGTGCGTTAACTGAGAAGTATCTATTACCAGAGATAAATTCATGGTAACCGTTCGAACAGCGACATTATATGAAGGACAGAGGAGCTTCAACTGTTTATCTGCTCCGGTAACGGTTCTGTTTACTAGGAAATGCGTGTATGGGAGTGCATATGAGTCACCCATGCTACCAGATCTCATGTTTGTTGCAGTAAATGCAGCGATAGGTATTATGTATAGGTGAGTTATGTGACAACACTTATGTATTTTCAACGAAACTTCCATCCTTGTTATACTGGAAAGGCGAGCATATACACCGTTGGGACAACAAAATATATTACGTTACACATTTCTTTAGCTTGCCTTCTTGTTGTGGGTCTTCAGTAAGTTTTGTAGTAGATTATGGTGGGGCTAGCACTAGTCTGGGTCGTTTAAACGTTTCCCCGGGGTCAAGATCGTATTCCCCCAGTCCACGGATGTCTAAGGTTATTGAATTTGGAATAGAATTTGTTGTAAAACAGTGATAAACTATAGATGTTCTGTGTGTGGATTAACAGACAGAAAACAGATTTTAACAAGTGACAATAGATTCCGTGTTACATTTGTTTCTCTGTAATTTATCAAACTGTAGATGTATATATAGTGAAATAGTATTTCAACCAGTGAGTAGCTTTCATTTTAATTCTTTATATGCATGTATTGAAGTTTCTGGATGACAGAACCCTCTAATAGCTCTCGTCTAAGAAAGTATTACTTTATTACTTTGGTATTTATGTTATAATGAACTTTGTTATCAGAAATTGGTAAATAAATGCCGAACGAGAGAAAACTGCTACCATTAGAAACAACTGAACCAATCAATTATATTCACTGACATTAAGAAAATTATGTTATACTGTGATACCAAAACAAAAAACAGTGGTTAAAACCATTAAAAAGCTTGTTTAATTATCTAAACAATTACTCGACAATTCTGATCGATAATTATTCCTCTGCCAAAGGATTGGAATTTTATTATGGAGGGGATTCGGTACGTAGGCCACCATGCTGAGCCCATTGTTCCTATGCGGCCAAGTGGGGCACCCCCGGGAGGAAGGAGGAGGCGAAGGAGACAGGGGGCGGCCGACCCAAGGAGCGACGACAGTACAGAAGGCAGGATCCCTACAGTTTACTTAGACATAGATTTCCCCCGAAAGGTCAGGACAACGGACACGCTCCCCGACTGCGGGACGGCAAAGAGACCAGTAGCAGAGCCCCAAAGATCCTAGCCAGGCGATCCGAGCCCCAAAGGTCCCTGGCTGGCGGTCCCGAAATGGTCCCAATAGAGGACCAGAGACCGGCAACCGACCTACCGGAGGAGGAAGTAGTTTTCCTCAGAGCATATCATCCCGCCATGTACCGCCGAGACTCCAGCCGACACTTCTACCCTGAAAGAGACCACCAGATGAGAGATGATGTGAAATGATAATAGAGATTAAATGGAGGGGCAGGAAGTTCGGGGAATGTAATTAACCTACCAAGCATTCGCCTAGCGACCCGGGAAAATCCACGAAAAAACCCATGGGTCAGGTAGGTCGGCCACGGAAATCGAACCCGGGCCTTCCGAATGCGGGCCATAGACGAAAGCGCCTGAGCCATCCCGTTCGGTTCCTCTGCCAAAGGACAGTATTGTAAAGAACACGCGAGGTAAACTAAATAAATTACTTGTTCACTGAAGTCTAGAAATCTTAGAGTGCAACGTCAGGTAAGACTGCTGGGTATTTCAAGTTTGACGACAAACGATTTATGCAGGATGTGCAAGGAACCTTCAGCTGATATTGTTTTGTTTTCGCTTGTGCAATCAAAGTGAACTACCGCACGTAATCTGGTTCAGGAACGCAGAGCAAAATTACTGAGTTTCCACACAAGCCGTCAGAGAACAATGGGCAAGATGGCGGACCAGCATCTGTCACAACCGCATTGTTATTATTTTTCACAATAGCAATCTTTTAAACGGTTTCCTCTCGACCTTTTCTATTATGCAACGCCATCTCGAAAAGTAAACCGTAACAAAAATCGGATTTCATCCGAATGAGGAACTGCACAAGCAGCTGATTGTATTTTTAAACACGCCACGCTCCAGCCATCTCATGCTATGTGAAATTTGAGCAATGGTGTTCGCTGCAATTTATGTGTCCGGGATGTTATTTCGGTCCCTGAAATCGCAGCGGGCTTGTTTCCCTTGCAAAATCACGCGTAACCAAACAAGCTGTGTCTAAAGTCCGCCTAAAAGTATATCTCTAGTGGTTTCTAAATCACTTTCTCGTATCTTCATGTTGGGCTGTCAAATCACTTCCTCTCGGTAACCAAGACTGCTGACTTATAGCATTTCGTACAAAAACGCTCACTACACACTCAAAAATTACTTAATTTTATATACAGTAAAACCTCATTAATCCAGATACTTTTAAATCGGATTTCGCTTAATCCGGAGAAGCATCCTTGAAATAAAATATATATACGTATTGCTAACTTACATTATGGTACTGCACCAAGACAAACTTGAGGAAATAATCCATTTTATTTTTGCACGAATACCAGGAATATATTGGTGACAATGGTACATTAGCTGTCCTTTCCACACACTTGCTGTATCTGCGACAGGGCTTGCAACTCTTGTCAGAAGAGTTAGTTTAACAATTGCCATTTTCAGCCATTACGCTAAAAAAACAAATCCAGTTTACAATGTTGTTTAGGGGCAGTGTAATTTTGAAAGTTATTTATTATAATATGTTTTAAAATTCTTCAGCACTTTTCCTATTATTGTCAATAATTTTGTTTTATATAATTGTGAATTTTATTATAATTTAGTGATATAGTTTTGAACGGGTAGAGTCAAAACCGAAATATTCAATGCCATAGTCAGGATTTGAGCCATGGATCATCTGGTCTCCGTCCAGCCGCTTTAACCATTTGAGCTACTATGGCCAACGTTGCAACATGACATTAATTTTTTTAACTGACTCGTGCTTTTTCCCGGTAAACCACCAGAAGTTCTCATAAACACATGAAACAGATACCTCAATGGCGACTTGCTATGCTCTACGTACTTTAAGGCCCGGCTTTATAGTTCGGTAGTTGCCTAATGTGTTTATGAGAACTCCTGGTGGTTTAACGGGAAAAAACACGAGTCAGTTGGAGAATTTAATGTCATGTCGGCACGTTGGTCATAGTAGCTCAATGGTTTAGAGCGACTGGACGGAAACCAGAGGATCCGTGGTTCAAATCCCGGCTATGGCATTGCATTTTTAGTGTGGCTCTACCCTTTCATAGTGCGTAATACACACGGCTGGTGTGACAGCACAATTAATTTCCGATATAGTTTTGGTTTAGTATAAATGAGTACTGCTTACTGGTACCTTTATTTACCGGTTACCGGTTTTAGCTAGATTTAGGGAACTGAGTACAAATTTTGTTGTGCTGGATACCAGCACTAGTAGTTTAAAAATTAGTTAGTTAAAATGTGTGTTTCTTTCTAATCTAATGGTTTTAAAATATATAACATTTAAAAAATTAATAATGGTAATAATAATGATGATGATGATGATGATTGTGATGATGATGATGATGATGATGATGATGATGATGATGATGATGATGATGATGATGATGATGATGATGATGATGATGATGATGATGATGATGATGATGATGATGATGATGATGATGATGATGATGATGATGATGATGATGATGATGATGATGATGATGATGATGATGATGATGATGATGATGATGATGATGATGATGATGATGATGATGATGATGATGATGATGATGATGATGATGATGATGATGATGATGATGATGATGATGATGATGATGATGATGATGATGATGATGATGATGATGATGATGATGATGATGATGATGATGATGATGATGATGATGATGATGATGATGATGATGATGATGATGATGATGATGATGATGATATTATAAATCGTTTAGTGTTTGTTTAAATTTCAAATTGTTTTATTTCAGATAATATATTATATAGTAATTATAATTTACAATTGATATAGTTAAATAATAGTTTATAAATAATTAAATTAATTTATTAGTAATTTATGAAGCTTTATATTTTTTTAAAGTAATTGAAGAATGGCAGTATGGTATATTTGTATATTAAAACTGAGAAGATAAAAATGTTAATTATATTAATATGTTTAAATTATTTTAATTTTGGGATCTGCTACTGTAGTTGAGCGGGAAGTTTGTTATGGTTTTATTTTAGTTTTAAGTTTTCTTTCCTTTCTTTTTACTATAGTTGTAGGTTCTAATGAAGAACTTTTATGTAATTATTTATGTTGTTTTGATTTCAATAAATTAAAAGTTTGAAATATACGTCCTGGCTTAGGCATATAGGCACCAGGACGGAGTATTATTTCAGATTTTTATTTATTTATTTAATGTTCTTTAGTAAACCTACAATTACATTGTGGAAACGCAAGCACAAATCGCCTACAATACAGGAAAAACTGATAGTTATCGAAAGGCTTGAAAATAGTGCCACTCCTGCGTGTGTATGTGCAGAATGTATGAATGTCTCAATTCAGAACCATGATTTTCAATTTTACAAGTGTAGTAACAACATTTCGCACTCTACTTTGACTAATGCATGGAAGAAACTTTTGTATGACGACAGTGTTGAATGCAATTCAGTTAAATGACTTTCACCAAACACTGGTTCGGGTTGGCGGGAAAGCTGTCACAGTAGACGAAATCAAAGACTGGCTCGACGAAGTTGTAGATGATCCAGGCTATCACATCATGACTGACAAGAAATTGTGCAAAATGTGAGCAATGCAAGGGAAACTAGTAACGAATCTGAGGCTGAGGATATGGATTAAATGAGGTTAAACAGCATCTGAATTGTATAATAGACTTTGTCGAGAAAACTGACAATAAACAGATTTCTGCATACTACCATCATATGAGAAGTCTTCGTGATCTCATTGTGAAAGAGATGTATGATAAACTACAAAAGAAAATTTATAGTTTCTTCAAACCAAACAAATAAAGAATGTGTAATTAATATCACGTGTGCCTATTGAATCTTACGTTCAAATAAAATTATACAATGCATACTCTAACATTCACAATTTTTCTCTATGGTGTTCATTTCACTTAATCCGCACTTTTGATAATCCGGACAACATTAAGGACAAACTGATCCGTATTAACGAGGTCCTATTGTTTTATTTATAGAGGCTAGGGTCTTTCATACCGAATCTTCACCTTTACACCTTACGATTGTAACTTTGTACAGTGCCAACTATTCTAAATAACGTATAAAATACCCATCGATATTCACACAAACGATGGAACGTTTGCATTCCTTAACAGTCCCCGACAGAAACCCTGAACATATATACTCACTGATAGGCTGCCGAGATAATCTCTTAAAAAGACACATAGTTCATGAACAGGAATAAAAATCTCAGGTAGTACAAAATTTTGGTTCACTGATTTCTAAAGCTATACAATTTTTATAGAATTGTGGCAGCATGTAAGATATACTTGGACATGAATAAACATTCTTTTTCAATGCTGCAATAGATACTTGGCATTTATCTTTTGTTTGTTAGTTCAGTTAGCAACGCTGTTTTTACTATGTACATTCAACATGCTTGTGATTTAATTTTTGATAAAAATACACGTAAATTCAGAAACAAATCTACATGTGGTGACCCCGACGTGATGAACCTGTAGTATTGTGAGTATTTAATAACATATACACAATGTCAAATCAGCAATCAACATAGATGTTTCACGAGTAGCTGTAAAAGTACAGCAGTTTTGGAGCAAGAACGCACAAATATGGTTCTTGCAAGTAGAATATCAATTCGCGAATGTAACTAACGAGGAGACCACGTGGCATTATAAGTTAGGGCGTCTCGACAGCGAAATTGCCCAATCAATATCGGACTTCATAACCAAACCGTTATCAAGTACACCCACAGTACACCATACCAAGACTTATAAGACAAACGCTAAATAAGCATCTATTACAGCGTTGTTAAGGAGTGTTTATGCAAGTCCGAGTATTTGTCAGATGATGCTACAGAATTATTTAGTATGCCCTGCCAAAGAACTTAACCACAACATAAAAATGAATAAAGTAAGCATTTCTTGCCTAAGGGCTATTAGAAGCATTTGACATCCAGAAACTTAAATACATACACCTATACATTAGAATAAAGGTTATTCGGAGGTTTGGATACTTTTCACTATACGTAGGTATGTGAATACATCTGCAGCATTTTGTAAATGGTAAATGTAACAGACGGTCGATTGTCGCTTTTAAAACTCTGGCTTTTGTTTGCTGAAGTGTTACTGATGACCATCTCTATACATCCATACAGTAAAACGTATCTGGTTTTTGTTTTTATACTCCACAGTCAACATTTATGTTCTGCGGACTAACAACAGCTAGTTTTTTACTCTATGGTGTTCTGTTTTAAGTCAGGACCTACTCCAATTTGCTCGTATATATGTACAAGCGCTTTGAAAATTCGTTTTAATCCTTCAGTACTTTACACCATCAAAACAATTTCGGCTCTACAATCGCTAAAGAACCATCATCATCGGTTGATTAGAGTTCCGCATCACCCTACATACACAATTAATTTTTCATTCTTTACAGCATTACTAGATATACATACATAAATATGTGTCGTAACATAAAAACCACATTTACAAAGGAGTAGTATTTTAATAAAAGTACAAACGTAAAGTGACCAAATGTTAAACGTTAATGTAGGTCAAAGCAACACAGAAAAATCTAATGAGTTGCACTCACAAGACATTCTCTACTCTTGTACAAACTATCCTTAAAAACATTTATTCCTCTATCCACTTCATGTTAATCAAGATAAACAACGAGGGTCGTATGACAAGTCCCGGGCCTCAAAATTAAAAATAAAAAATAAAAAATAAAAACATTTTGAAATTTTTTCTTTATTTTTCAACACAATCACCAGAAATGCTAATTCACTTGTCATATTGGTGTTCTAACTTAATTAAATCATCTCTGTAGTGTGACTTATCATTATCCTCAAAATCGCTGTTTACCGCATCAATGACCGCGTTGCTGTGAAATCTTCGTCCTCCAGGAAATTTTTTGAGGTTTGGGAAAAGCTAGTAGTCACTGCGTGCTAGATCTGGCGAATAGGGTGTATGTTCAAGCAGCTACATTTTTCCATCGCAATGACTGAACGATGGGCCGGGGCATTGTTGCGAAGAAACAAGATGTTTTTCTTTGTCAAATTAGGTGTTTTTCTTTCCATCTCATCACTCAAACGTTGCCGTAAGCTTGCGTAGTAGTAATCAGTTATACTTTTCCAAGAAATCAATAAAAATAATTCCCTGTGCAAACACGCTGCTCCCTAGCCACAGAGGCGGGCGTGGATCTCGTTAAAGTACAATACAATTTGTCAGATACATGTTTTAATAATTTAATAACGCTGGAGACTTTCTTGTTAGGTTTTAATTCTTCAATACTTTATCCAGTGAAGCTCAAAACTATCCGAAGAGGGGAGGACAATTTACCTCCACCTACGTCTAATACATGTTCACTTGAATGAATGAAGAATAAATACTTCCTGTACAAAACAAAAGAGGTATGATACGTAGCTCATGAAAGAAAATTGGGTACCACTGCTTATCCTTCTCAAGTTGGTAGTCGTTATTTATATTTTTTCTTCTCTCATGGTGATGTGAAGAGAACGGAATGTGAAAGACCAGCTTTTATCAGGTTTTAGTATCCCCACATGTTCCCCTATTCCCAATTACAGACCAGAAACCTACAAATCTTTATTTGATAAACGTTAAACACATAGATGTAGGAATAACCTTTTCAATGAATATTTTGTTGAAAATTGGGCGGAAGAAGTCCTGTGAATGTAAATCATTTTATATATCTTCTACAAAGTATTCCTACAAAGCTCACTTATCCATTTAATTCTGTCAATGGATATGAACGTCAAGAAATAGTTTAATTTTGTTATAAATAACAGTATAGGCAGACCCAAGTCAATAGTCAGATGTTAAAGTAGGTCAATATATGGTGGCCTTGAAATTACTTACTCTGTCCTTGACATTGCTGGAAACAATTGAAACGATAGCACTTATGAAAATGACAAAGGAATGAAAACTGCCAAAGAATGCGTATCTTAGAAATGACTCGTGACACAAAAATGTTGTTTGAAATAAATTCGGGAGCTTTAAGTATAGTGCGATCCACATAAACCT
Source organism: Mantis religiosa (assembly GCA_030765055.1). Classification (NCBI taxonomy): domain Eukaryota; kingdom Metazoa; phylum Arthropoda; class Insecta; order Mantodea; family Mantidae; genus Mantis; species Mantis religiosa. The sequence continues at coordinate 2,123,386 of JAUKNK010000112.1, read as the reverse complement.
GAACCACTTCAATATGCCATAACTTGTGAACCAATAATAGTACACGTGTACTACTTTGGGAGAATATAATACACAATTGGGAGATTACATTACACTATTTGCAGCTGAGAGAAAATTTTGGTAGTGTCCTCCACCATCATCTTTACATGTTTGCACTCGTCTCACCATATTCTCTGAAGTTTTACGTAGAGTATCCTCGCCAGTGTTACTTATTTCGGTTCGAATGGATTTCTTAAGAACATCAATTGTCCGTGGCCTATTCTTGTACAATATGTTTTAGATACCCCCACAAGAAAAAATCCGGTGAGGTTAGGTCAGGGGATGTGGGGAACCACAGATTTTTTGAGATTATTCGATTATCAAACAAATTGGTTAGAAGTTCCATGGTGTCATTAGATGTATGACACGTTGCTCCATTTTGCTGGAAGTAACCTTCTCTCAATTCGATATCATTCAGATGCTCCACAAATGTCTTGAAGATACCCATATAAACTTCAGTGTCTACAGTCGTATCAAAGAAAATGGGACCAACGATTCATAGATGCTGGTGGAGGACACTTCCAACATTTTCTCTGAGATGTAAATAGTGTAATGTAATCTCCCAATTGCGTATTATATTAAATTTGTACGTGTGTTCTATTTTTGGTTCAAAGGTTATGGCCTATTGAAGTGGTTCAGGTTTATATGGATCCCACTATAGTTCTATGATTACTGTAAATAACTAATGTCCATGTAACAGAACACCAAAGCAAAAAATATGCTAAGCTAACTGAAAAGAAAGGAAAATAATATTTTATGTTGCGCATTCCCTTAGCCAGCTTAAACTTTAGGAAGTTTTATTCGAGATTGTTATTCTTTTGTGATATTTACTTGTGTATGCGTACCTTCATTTCGAGGTTGTGAAGTTGTCGACTGTTTAAGCGACGTTAAGCTCTTAATGACTGTTCTAATTTACGTGAGCAGTATCCTACCTCGTTTATATTTACTTAAACTTCTTTAAACAGCTGGTAGTAGTAGTTTATGACTGTTTTAAAACTAGAAAACTCAAAATCGTTTAACACAGTTGTATTGCCAACTTTGGTTTGTTGTGACTATCACCTCATTCAAGAAGGCCGTGGATCGGAATTTATTTGTATAAAATGGAAGGTTATTAGAATGTGAATATAGACTATACTGAACCTCAGCAAATCAACAAACTAATACCTACAAGTTCCTAGACTGGTGCAAGGTAAAAAGTATACAAAATAATTATAATGAACACATGTTCTTAGAGTCCTTTGAAGGAAAAGCTAAAATATGGGCATCTTCAACAATCTACAAAATGATAAAACTGTCTTAATGTAAACAAGAACCGCGAAATACTACAAACTTATAGCATTTTTAAGCGCATGTCTAAAGTTTACCAGACAAAAAAAATCCGAAATTCTAAGCAAAGAACAAATCGACACCTACAATACAGCATGAGAAAAAAACCACCTATTCATAAAGGTTGCTTTAATTACTTCAAAAGATGAGTAAGTTTGAAATAAGTTGTAGCCTATTAAGTAATTAAATTTTTGTTACGTTATTTTCATCGTCTTATTATTTCCATGCTTCCCTTATGTATATGATGGCTCAAAAGTTGAGATTGCGTACTGTTTATATTGAAATACCTCACTTTCCGAAACCGAAAACAAATTAAGAACTAGGTTGAGAGGAATATTCTCCCCTTCATATATATTTTTTTTCATTAGTTTGTAAATGTTCCGACAGAGTGAGGGCATAGTTCATAAATTACAGCAGCAAGCCAGAATTTTCGCAGATTCGTTGATGTCAATTTGAAACGCTGTTTGTGTTGTAAGCAATGGGTAATACAAGCAAATATAAGACTGACGAACACTTCATCGTTAGTGTGTGGGTTCAGAAAAACAACGAACTCGTGAAACGTACGAAGAAATCAGAGAAAACTTCTTTCTTCATTTCAATAAAGCAGCTCCTAGTGAAGCCAATCTCCGAAAACTGGATAAGAAGACTTTCTCAACAGCCTCTATAATGAATGCAAAACTCAGCGGAAGGCCAAAAGGTATTGCGATGATGATGGTAGTAAAATTTTCTGTCTGAATCATTGGAGCGTTCGCTGAAGAAATTAACAAGGCAACGATTGGCGGAAATTCGTATGCCACAACATTGAAAACACAAACTGAAGAGAACGAGAGAGAGACAGAAATGATCCGATTCTTCAGAACGATCACTACCGAAGTGCTCAGGCGAACGAGCAGACGGACATAACTGAGCGCTGAAAACGATGGTGAACACTAAGAAATATTAGATGTTTAATAATGACTCTGACTAGCCAAGTTGTTTATCTGGCTCTTCTTTCTAATGTGTGACGCCGACGACTTTTCCTAAGTCCTTCGCAGTTTCTATACAATTATAATGTGTAATATGATTTCTTTCCTTTTTGGTGCAATTACGTGCTGGAGAGCATTCGTTTAACGTTACTAAAGTCATAACTTCATTGTTTATTTGTTTACTTACTACATGTGTAGCTATATTGAAGAATTCAGTGCAGCCAAACTATCTTTGTTTCTCCACTGCAAGCAATGTTGCCAACAGTTTTATTTGTCCCTAAGTTATACAACATAGGTGTCCTCAGCAGATCCTCGTCGAGTAATAATTGAAGGCAGGCCTCATTATTAAAATAAAGGACAAGTAAATTTTACTTATTTATCAAACCATTACCCGATTTTCACTAATGTCCTGAACGAATCTTAAAGTGAGTGTGTGGTGTTTTAGGGCCCGTCGACAACAAGGTCATTTGGGCCACGAATCTTAAATGTTGGAGGAATTCTCGGAAGGACCGTTTTCACTTTCGACAGTACAATACTTCTTCTGGACAGCAAGGCTACTTTTGTAAAACAATAAAACCTAGGAGGAAACATGGTCAGTATTTTCCAAAACTGACCTACTGCTAATTGCATCCACATATCTCTCTGCACCGATGTTGGACAGATATCTGGGGCATTTTTGCAGAGATTGGCTGCAAGTGTTATACTCTTTCTCTTGTTGACTACAATGCCAGAAACTGCGGTTGTCTGCTTGCGCATGCGTATACCCGCACCTTGGGACTTGGAAAATATTCTCGCCTCACACAAGAGAAAGTTTCTCTCTTTATCTTTTTATATTTCCATTCTTTATTAGAGCACAAATCAATAAATAACGTTTTTACATCACTTGTGAAATTTTATTATTACTACTCAAACTTAGAAAATATCCGATTAAGACTAAAATAAATAAGTAAATAAAAATCTGGAATACCATATCTCGGAACCCAATTTCTCAAGCCAGGGAATAAATATTCCAAATTTTTATATTTATTAACTTTTATGTAATTTATACAAAAATTTTCTGCAGATATTAAAACTACTCCTACACACAATAAACATAAACATCAAAACAAAATACTACTACAGTACAATAAATAACATTTGTTTAAAAAATCACAAAACATATTTAAACTTTCTTCTTATTTTCGCCCCTTTCCCCATTTTAATAGATATAACTTAAAATAAATACTAAAATCAAATTAACAATGAGCAAAAATATTAATACTACATAATTTATTACTGGTGTCCAGCTATTAATAAAACAAAAGAATAAAAACGTACCCCTAAAAATTTGCGGCCCCAAACTGTACTGGTAACCAGAACAACACAACTATTTTTTTTAATTTTAATAATGCTTAACAAAACTTAACGAAAACATTCCACAACATATCTTACCCAAATTACACAACAAAAATATCAATTAAAAAGGAAAAATTATGAATGCTTTATACCAACTTAAATATATATATATAAACAAAACCAAAAAAATACTCCATTTATGCATTAATACAACTAACTATAACGCCCATAAGTGAACTTATATCTAAACAATATAAAACATCTAAACTACCCTTTCACACACACACTGATATATTATATTAACTATATTAACTCTTCAATCTTCATGAAACAATTTTATACATATTATTTATAAATAATCCAACTGGGACTTTAAGTCACAGGTAGAATGTTGTGATTTTCTCAAAGTCATGTCAACACGATGCTATATAAGACAAATTAATAGCACAATCCGATAAATATCGTACTCATGAGAAAGCTGAAACAATACCATACATTTGTATATAATCTATAATATATGTATAAATATTCACGACTGTCTAAAATAGTGTATGATGAACGAGTTAAAAAGATTTTAGTTTGATCGTAGGTCTTGTCCTGTGGCCTCGTTTAGGAATCATACTTACTCACAAAATAAAAATCTTCCTTTTACCATTGTATCCTAAATAACTATTGTATTATGCCACGGCTAGATAAAAGTGGAGTGGCTAGTAAAAACAGTTTAGAGCTGTTGGAAAATGCTTGTGGTGGACTTGGAAGCTTGTACAATTACGGCAGGTGGTAGTTGGAATCGATGTTAGTAATATTAAACTCGATTACTGTATAATGCACAGCCTCACGTCCCCCACAAGCCAGAATATTCAATCACACCACACGCTACTGCGACAGGAACATGTTTGATTACGGCGAAGATCCGAACAGGAGTAGGAGGAGGAGTAGGAGGGAGTGTGTGTAGGAAGACACGCAAATGGTGCTTATGTGTTTCCCTACGTTAACCTCTACAACACCCTTTTCCAGAACGCTTGCTTCAGACTTCACACCCCCGACTTGTCCTCCCAATTAACGAGGACAAAGATTTTACTATGCAAATTGGTCCCTTGTTCCCATGGCAACTGTTGCTGTGTCGTGCAGGTGCGAGAGGAAGGTTGCAAGGCGCCGTCCACGTCTCCCGAACTCGATAAATGACTGTCTTTATTTCAATACTTAGATCCACAGAACAGTACATGCTACACATGCAATAAAGCTTCATTGTACTTCAAAAACTACAAACAGCCACAAAATAATAGGAAACAGGTTTACGCTACATTCTTATATCAATATATATACAGAGAGAGAGAGAGAGAGAGAGAGAGAGAGAGAGAGAGAGAGAGAGAGAGAGAGAGAGAGAGAGAGAGAGAGAGAGAGAGAGAGACCAGTTATTCGTATTTATACGTAGAGGAGAAGAGGGTATTATAGAATAGCAGGGAAATATAGAATACCAAGATTTGTTGCTGCTATCACGTGGGAGTGCCATCATGTAGTCAAGAAAGACTCCCGTAATGCACTGCAGTGACAGTTGACAGCTTATTGTTGTCATTTCACTCGCTACAGAATAAAGTGTTTAGTGATATTCAAATGTTTTAGCAGACAAATTTTCAAGCATTTTAACTGACTAATACGCATGTGACTTCAACATTGAAGTTAAGTGTAAGGTACACTATAATAATACAGTTTGTTATATTGTGGCCGTTCTTTAGCTGACAGTTTTTGTGCATTACCTTAAAGGCTCATTGTCCAAGATGCCGTGTCGGGTATTATGGAATACCAGGTATTTATTAATAAGCGACGTAAAAGTATAATATTCGATATAACCGTACAAAATATACTGAGTATAAATGAAGTTAAAATGATTTTGAGTATAATATTAGTAGCTAAATAATTATTATTACTTATATAAATAGAAATATTTATACCCAAAGTATATTTTAAAAAGTTAAATTCATTGAAATGCAAAAAAAAGCCTACTTTTTCTGTCATTCTAGACTTGGTATATGGTCTAGGTCAATAAACATTTCTTTATGGATATATTTTCTATTTTAAACCTATCATGTATCACGTTTTATAAAATTAAATTAATTTTCAATGTTCTAAAACGCCTATTCCATAATACCCGACTATTTCATAATAGCCCCCATTTATAATATTTTTGTAAATACATTACTTTTGTAAGAAAATGAATATCAGCCTTTCTTCTTACAAATGAAAACTCATCAAAATTAGTTATAATATGCACTCATGATGATTTAGCGAATTTTTTTATTTAAAAACCGGTAAGTAAATTTTTAAAAATGTAAATGGTATTGTACGAGGAGCGTTTAAGTTATTACTCCTCCTTTTTTTCCAGGACTGGGACCAGATTGGAACTTCTGTTTTTTTTTTAAATACACGTGGGCTCTTTGTGAATGAGTGACAGAGTTGGCAACACTGTACAGTGTATACAACTCTAGTGGCAGCGACGAGAGTTAGGACTGTTTTCGATAATTAAAATGGCGACGTTTTCATTGCAAGAACAACGTGTAATCATTCGTTTTCTCCATTTTCGTGGTGTGACACCTAGTGAAATTCATCGTCATTTGAGTGAATCATGTGGTGATGGTACCACGGATGTGTGTAATCTGCGTTCCTGGGTGTGGCAGTTTAATGAAGGCAGAACATCGTGTAACAACAAACCAAGACATTCACGGCCTCGCACCAGCCGATCTGACGATATGATCCAGGAGTAGAGAACGTTGTTTTGGATGATCGCCGATTGAGAATTTTCAGATCTTCATGTAGGATTGTGTGCACAGATCCCACGAAAAAGCCAATTATGAAGGCGATGTTCATGGAAATGATTGTCCATCGTATGACACTATTGTGAGGTGAAAAGGAATTTTCAAACTGGTCACATGTCGCTGACATATGAGTCAAGACCTGGTAGACCGTCAATGACAGACGATGTGTGACAGTGATGAAAGTGGAGTGCTTAATACTGGAAGACAGATGAGCAAGAATCCAAATGATCATGAATGAGACACATCTTAGTTATGGTAGTCTGTGGAAAATTATTCATGACGAACTGCGCATGTCTAAGGTGTCTGCACGGTGGGTTCCACGTTTGCTAACCACTTTCCAAAAGCAAACACGGCGTGACCTTTCAGGACAGATATTGATGCTTTGGGAACAGGATGAAAATGGTGTTTTTGATCGTCTGGTAACCATGGATGAATCCTGGATCTATCAGTATGTTCCAGAGACAAAAACCATGAGCATGGAATGGAAACATGCCGATTCCACCTTTCCAAAAAGGCAAAGGTACAAAAGTCAGGTAGGAAGGCCATCCTTTCAGTTTTCTGGGACTGTCGTGAAGTCATTCTTACAGTTTATCTTGCCAAGGGTCAAACCATTACTGACTGATACTACTGCAATCTTCTGGACAAGTTACGAGCAGCTCTGATTAAGAAACGACGTGGTATGCTCTCCAAAGTTGTTCGTCTTCTGTCTGACAATGCATCAGCTCATTCATCTCAAGTTACAGTTGATAAAACAAGGGAATGTGGCTTTGAGAACTTAAAGCATCCGCCTTACTCACCCGATCTCGCACCAAGTGACTTTTTCTTGTTCCCGGAAATGAAGAATCCGTTACATGGTCGCCGATTTGACAACACAAATGACGTCATTAATGAAGTGGAAGAGTGGTTTAAAGCGAAATCTGCAGACATCTACAATCAAGGTATTCGAAAGGTCAAAAAACGCTGGGAAAAAATGTGTAAATCTGGATAGTGACTAGTGACTACTAACAAGCACTATCAACACAAACTCTATCACGTTTTTACAGAGTGATAATTAAAACTTTACAATTCCCCCTCGTACAACCGTTTTTGAGAAAGTCGAGCAGTGCTGGGGAAAAATCTTCGTTAAGAATGCTACAGTACACCGAGTGAATAACTGCAATGGTATCAATTGATTCTGCAGTTACAGTGTCAATACGACCGCAGACGTTAAAATGGACTACGTAAGTGAAGCAGTTTAAGGAAATTAGAGAAGGTCTATTAAAGTGAACAAGAATCTGTAAGAAGAATGCGAAGGAAATTTAAAGAACCAGCGCACTGTTGCTTCTCAAAAGTTGAGCTTCTTACATGATATAAGCTGGGAGTAAAAGTGTGGGAACGGGCCAGAAAAACACGGCTAAAACGTCCATCCACTTTGTTTTATTTCATTTAATTTCAGCTGGGGTAGTTGGCCGTTTCATTTCATTTCACTTGCTGCACGCTCCCAACAAACCAGTTAACGAATTTTCCACCTTGTTTCCTTCACGTCTGCTTGCCCTCTCTCGTCAGAAAGCTACCTACAAACGTGCCATTAAACTTTACATTTATTTGTGCAACATGCTCTTTTCCTAACATCTCAGCTATTGATTTACATCAGCCAAGCCCAGCCTCCTCTCTTAAGAGTAGGCACTATCCCAGCTCCGTTTTGTGATGCAGTCATGTATATCAGTGCATGAAACACTTACCCTTCACTCACTTATTGAGTCGCAGTACCGTGTTGCAAGTTAATCTTGTTTAGAGAAAATGTTTATTTGTTTTTGCGGTTTACCGCTTAGTTTCTCTGTCTGTTTTCAATTTTTTCTTTCCAATCTGCAACTGTCAATTGTTTCACCGCACACAACATTCAAAACAATGTCATGCCGATGTTTCAAACTCTCGAGGCACTGGAAGCTCTGAAAATGTCTTTGTCTAATTTTCGTGTTGTCTCTAAAGTTTGAGTCTGAAGTAATGGTCCAGAAATGGGAATTTCTTTAGCACGAGCACTAACAAACCACCCGAACACAGCACGGCTTAGCTCGTCATACTCTGTAGATGCGTTTCACATGCCATTTAGCCACAAGTCTTTAAGTTTTACTTTTTCAAAATGTCTTAAATATAAGTTTTTCCCTCTTTAAACAATACAGTTGATTCTATAACTAGACGTTTGTTGTTTTTGTGTTCTTCAATAACCCTAAGTTTTCCCTCCAATGACAATGTCTTAAGTTTAGAACTCATTTTAGAGAATTTCTGCACACAAACTATGTTTTTAAAATCATCAAAGTTCACAGTTTTCTTCCACTCGTACTTGATCACCTGTAACAACTAAACTGAGAATGAACACACTACAAAACTGTTGTACCCTTACCTTGTTTGTTGGAATAGAGTTAAGAGAGCTTCCCCTGTGCTTCCAAGGATTACAGTTTATGACTTTAGGGTTCATGGAACTTCAGTACAAGTACAGTCGTCCTCACATTTATTGCATTTTTTTAAAATACGTATGTTGTAGCCTCATTTCCACGTTAGGCAGTTTTCCGACTTAAGGGTATAATTTTACATGAGTAATACCTCCGGTAAGAAATTTATTTTCCGTTTTTCCGGGTTTCCGGCATGTAACGGATCCATTTTAGGCGTTTTCTTGCACACGTTACTTCTAAACAAAGTGGACGTACACTGTTTGGCTCTGTATATGCGACAGGCTTGCGTAAACAGCTTCGTTGTTAGACATAATTTCCTATACACTTCCACCTTTTGCCCTTTTAATTTACTGTTGCGAGTTCATGAATGCCTCATAGCTCCAAGTAAATTCACTTTCCTGTGTTTTACTCAAGGTTACGCATTTTTACAAGGCCATCTCCATAAGATTAGGACTTCATTCTACGTCTACCGTAATCAAAGATCTAGGTGGGGATTTTATACTTTCTCACTTTTCAAGAAACGGATTTTGGTGGAATATTACTTATTCTTATTAATAATGAAATTAGAGTCTCAAAGTGCATGTGTTCTATAATCCAAAAATATCAGCGTTTTCTTTCATCTGTTTCACTTTAGTTTTAGGTTTCTAGGTCTAGCAGATGGGGTTTCCGTCCTGCCGCATACGGTGGAATTTGTGCTGTCTTACGCTTGGGACCCCCTTCCTTCCTGGAAGAAACACCGGGGATCTACGGAGTGAGGGGCTGCCCGGTGACACCCTCATAGACGTCCGGATCTGGTCATCCGTCAGGTCGTTCCTTCCTTCCAGAGATTTACGCTGCTGATCTGTAGGTGATGACTTTGAAATTTGTTCTGTTTAATCCCAAGAGAGAAAACATGAATAACGACTTCCATTTGAAAAATGTATACATATAAAAGTCGAACAAGTAACAAGTAATATCTCTGAAACAGTTACCTCCATGAAAAATTAATTTGACACAGTGTGTGTTCACCAGCTCTACATTTTTGTGTAGTAACATTTTGAATATCACACTCAGAACATACTTAGAAAATTCAAGAGGTTTTGTAATAGTTGTTTTGGATTCAGCCTCGAAAGATAAAATCAATATTCAAAGGAATGTTTGAAGTACGTATTATACTGTTTAAATTAAGCTTAGGAAGTGAAATTATAAATATAAATAAGTTTTTTGTATAGGTTACTACGAATGGCGTAGTCATGTGGTTGCTATAGTAAAAAGAAATCAATAATCTGTCTCGCAAGACGCGAGAGAATGATTTGATCGTTGAAGAGTGTGTAAAGACGATAAGAATTTAATAAAATGATTGAATTAAGAGAATAATCCTCATACAAAGACGCCAAGACTTTTAAGTTTGATCTTTGTGGAGGAAAGACGTAGAGGTTTTAGTTTGAGCATTATAAAAAGGGATGGTTAAGGAATGAATACGTTGGAAAGATTATAAGTTCATTTGAGTTATATTACTTTGTGTCAATTTAATAAATAATTAAATTAATGTACTTAAAAATCAACCCAGTAATTTATTTTGTATTATAAATCATTCTCTAAAAGAAGAAAGACACAAGTTTCAGATTACGCCTTGGAGAAGAATAATCATGTTACGGATGGGAATCCACCTTTTAAGGATATCTATGACTGAAAATTTAAAATCCTGAACTAAGATTTATATCACAGACGTAGCTTAGTGAATATATGATACAGCCCAAATTTTATCAATTTCTCTTTGATAGTTTGGAAAATATGGTCAAATTTATTTTTGGTTGCGCCACCTAAAAAAGTCCTTAGTGACAAAATAACGTAAACTTTGATCTAATATTTTAACAACAGGTTCCCAATACATTCATTTTTTGAATTTTCCATAGGTTTCTCCGTGTCTCAATAACTTTAGGCTGCAGAAGTTTTCCAAGCCATGAATATGGCTTTTCTTTGACGAAATTTGAAATTTTTGTGTTTTAGAATAAAGAAAGTGTGCTTAAACTCATCTGACAATAAAACCCAGGGCAGTTTCTATTCACTGTGTCTCTATGGACGTGTGTAGAAAATGTCAATAACCTATAAGATCCACGTAACTTTCAAATTAGATTAGAGCGTTTAAAAGTGTCTTTGAGGTGCTATCTAAGTATTACTTAGATTCAGAAAGGGTTACAATGTTGTATAGACTAAACAGAGGAAAAGGTTTTTTTTGAAAATGTTTATGATATTTCAGTCATACATATCCTTAAAGTAATTTTAAACTAAATTTAACAAGCCTAAATTAAACACATAATAAAATTTAAAAAAAAATTCAGACATTGCAACTTGTTTCTTTTTTTGTTTTTGTAATTTATGTCCTCCAACGTTAAGTCATATCGGACGGTGAATGAAATGCGTGAAATGATGCTCAAATGAGTCCAGGGTCCATGGAGCTTAGAGTTGCCCGACATTCATCTTGAAGGATAAGGGAAACCCCCGGAGAAACCTTATCCAGGTAACTCCCTGACCGAGATTCGAACTCAGGACCTCTTGAACGTGAGGCAGGCATGCTACCATCTACGATACCGAGGCGGGCGATATCGCAACTCGGCGACCACAATACGCCATAATAAATCTACATTACAGATTTTAATAAAAAGTGTTAGAACCAATTTAGAGGAAAACAAAATTTTTGAAAAATTCTGCAGGTAAAATGTTGCGCTCTGTGAGCGATGGGATATTCTGTGGTCATTTTTACGAAGGCCGTTATTTTTCAACCTTCGATAGGCCAAAAATAAAAGACAAATTTATAAAAACAATTATTTTATTACCAAAAGTTTTGTACACTTATGGTTACTTTTCAAACATAATCAGCGGAAAGATTCAGGCACTTATCGTATATGTGGACAAACTTTGCCATACCCTCCTCAAAAAATGTTGCCGCCAATGATTTCAAAGCTCGCCTCAGTGCGTAGATGGTAGCATGTTTGCCTCAGGTTCAAGAGGTCCCGAGTTTGAATTTCGGTCAGGGTGAGTTACCTGGATAAGGTTTAACACAGGGTTTCCCTTATTCTAAAAGACGAATGTCGGGTAACTCTAAGCTCCAAGGACCCTGGGCCCATTTGAACATAATTTTATTCATTCCATTTATCGTCTGATATGACTTAAAAAAGCTGAAGGACGTAAATTACAAACAAACAAAATCAAATGGGCATTGACATTATTTTAAAGATGCACCCGTTGTTGTGATTGTCGTTTTGTTTCCGCTGTGCCGTATTGGATCCAAGTTTCATCTCCAGTAACGGTCAAGGAAATTCAAACCTGACCACTACCACGATGAAGGAAAGAATTTTTTTAAATCAAGATATTACTGGAAATGAGACTTGGATCCAATACGACACACCGGAAACAAAACGACAATCACAAAAATAGATGCATCTTCAAAACAACCTCAATATTCATTTTAAATTATTGGCGGACATTTTTGAGGAGGGTATTGCAAAGTTGGTCCACAGATAGGATAACTGCCTCAGTCTTTTCGCTGATTATGTTGGAAAGTAACCATAAGTCTACAAAAATTTTGGGAATAAAATATTTGTTTTTAGGAACTTTTTTTTATTTAGGGATTATGGGAGGTTGAAAACAAAACGGCCCTCGTATGTTGCTTTCTTTGAAGCTGTAAACCTACTCGTAGCTTCCAAGTTTGGTATTTAGCAAGGTTTTCATTTTTTAATTATGCTGTTCGCATCAGAGAGGCGTTGCCTTTTTCTAAAAATTCTTATTTTATATGCAAACTGTCTCAAAACATTATTTCATGTAAAATCTCGGTATGAATGTTTGGTTAGAAACAATACTTTTGTATGAAGTAGACACGTTTTTATAGCCTGGACTTGGAACACGACCGAACAAGTTTCTTAGTTTCTCACGGTCAGTGGAACTGATCAACCTGATATTGTGTATCGATCTATCGCCTGAAAAATTGACGGCAGTGGCACAGCGACAAATTCGATTCCCTCTCCATTATAGCCCCATTAACTGTTAAATGCTGGTTTCAGATCAAAGCCCTCTGTTTAAGCCAGCAGTTCGGTATTACGGACAGTCAATATAACTGTTGATTAATTCTATTGCGAGCCTTCGTAATTAATGGCTCAACTAATAGTTAGAAAAACAGCAGTCGTTTAACCACAGTTGGCCAACAGCTCGTGTACAGGTGACGTCCTTTTCTTACATCGGCAACTCAACCATATATCTGTACAGTTTCTTTTCTACTACTTTGGTAAATAAAGTGGAAATACTCGATCCACAATGACCATCCACTGTGAGCAGGGGTTTTCCTATATAACCCTGATCGATAGGCGAACATAAGGTTACTCACAAATATATTCGTTCGAAGTATTACAGTTCCAAATATTAAAGTAAAAATATATGCAGAAATACATGTTATTTGTAACAGTAACAACAAGAATCGCTGTTCTAAAGCGCAACAGGTATTGACAAAAACTATTTCAGTTCGCTTCCTAGAATTTCAAAAGTTACTTAAATATTCAAATTATATAGAAGTAGTTGCTCAGTTTCTATATGACACATATAAATAGTTTTTACCGCCAATAGAACTGCATAAAAAGTGCTCCAGAATGAGTGCAGATTAGGAAGTGACAGAAACAACGACGCATGCCTCACGCTGTCGGAGTTCGCAGGTATAGGTCACACGCCGTGCCGCGTGCTGTAACTGTTTGTAAACATACCGACATACACCTCAGTACCTTGCAATTATTAAGAAATTCTTTGGCTTATGAAACCACAATTAAGAAGTTATTGCTCAATTATTGCTTATGAGTGTATAACGTGTTCCAAAATTCCGTTATAGCAGTTCATGATGGCAAATAAGCTGGTGGACATATGCAACATATACCTTTTAGAGGGAAGTTAATGTTAGTGAAGTAGAGGATGGAAGCATTAAATAATAAACAGAACAGAAAACAACAACAAAGAGTTGTGGATAAATTAACCAAACCTAAACGGCTTATACAATGAGACGAGCATTTTATTTCACGTGTTTGATAACACTAAATAAAGCATTTGTAACTGAAAAGGAAGCTGTTGATATTTACAGTATTTACAGTTCGTTGAACTTCCTTCAGCTCTTCCATCCATCAAAACCTTATCCGTCATTTCGACGTTCGTATAGCGCTCCATATTGCTTGGATTTGCAAAGTACGCGCAAAATACTCTCTGTTAGGACGGAATCGGTAGTTTAACACTGAAGAGCAACTTTCAACTGTCCGAGTTATTAGTCGACTTTTTCACAAATAACTTTCCTTTGCCCCATTACCTGAAAGGTAGTCTAGGGTCACTGATAAAGAGCAAGGAGTAATGTTTTTGTTTCCTTGGACGGTGCGTCCCAATAACAACTTTTGAGGTTCACACACCAGTGATTCCTGCACTGCCTAATCACAAAATCATATAATTATACCTAACAGAACTTCGAAGCCGCGACACCGAAATTCGGACCACTTAAGTTATAAACTACGAAACGACTAAAATTATTCGGTGTTGTTTTGAAACAACCAGAATATTTCCCTCACACTGGTTAAATTCAGTACGTTGTAGGGTATCATTTACACCCTGCTGCTTCTATTAGTCGTGATTTCATATATAAAAAAACTCTTTTTCATATAGGCAGCCACAATTTTTACCTATTCTTCCAGCAGTCCTTTCTTTGATTGATCTTAGAGGAGATGGGAAAATTTCCAATTAGTTTAGTTACCTCACACCGTAAATTCCCTGTCGAGTTAAGATGTGAACTCTGTGAAAGCGGATGTATTATTTTTGGGCGGCTATATAACAACTATTCACAGACATATATGGCTGTGCTTTGAATCATTATCCTAGTAAAAGTTAAAAGTATTTCTTATTCATAATTTCTCCGCTGATTGGTGAAGATTTTCTCTAGGAATGTTGACATACTACTGTTAATCCATGCTGTTCTCAATAAACGCCAAATTTCCCACTTAAGAGACTGATATGCAACCCTAAACCATAGCATTACCACCTTTATGTTTTACTGTAGGGTGTACATTCCTTAACTTCAGCTCCATTTTTGGCTTCCGCCAATCACGAGCTCTACCTTCTGTATCAAATACGTATAACGGACTTTCATCAACAATAATTACATCATTTTACCATACTTTTTTTCCACAATCATTTGGCAAACTGCAACCTCCTTGCCCTGTTAGGTTTGTTCATACGTTCTTCCACCCATTGCGCTTTGCTCCATAAAAATCCATCTAACTGGTTCTGGGTGCGGAATTTATTTTAAGATTACTTATTACCTTTATCATAAGCAGTCTCTTTTCATTTTCTTCTCTTTGTCATGCAAGAAGCGGAAGGACTTTAAAATCATCTGATAGTCATATGCATTTGAAAAATCTGACAACCGCTTTAAATCACTCTCTACATATTCAACATAAAATAAGAATAGCGTATGTAACACTAGTTCGTACAAGAGTGCCTAGAGAAACATCAAATTGCTCTGTTACATTTTAACTGTACCAATATTTTGTTTCAATCTGCATTTTCTAAAATTAACTTCATCCAACGTTAAGTCATATCGGACGATGAATGAAATGCTGTTCAAATGAGTACAGGGTACATAGAGCTTAGAGTTACCAGTCATTCATCCTTCAGGATAAAGGAAAACCTCCAAAGTTAAGTCATATCGGACGATGAATGAAATTATGTTCAAATGAGTACAGGGTACACAGAGCTTAGAGTTACCAGACAATCGTCTTTCAGGATAAGAGAAAACCTCCAACGTTAAGTCATATCGGACGATGAATGAAATGATGTTGAAATGAGTGCAACGTACATAGAGTTTAGTTACCAGACATTCATCTTACAGGATAAGGGAAAACCTCCAACGTTAAGTCATATCACACGATGAATGAAATGATGTTCAAAAGAGGACAGGGCACATAGAGCTTAGAGTTACCAGACATTCATCTTTCAGGATAAGAGAAAACCTTCAACGTTAAGTCGTATCGGACGATGAATGAAATGATGTTCAAATGAGTACAGGGTACCTAGAACTTAGAGTTACCAGACATACATCTTTCAGGGTAAGAGAAAACCTCCAACGTTAAGTCATATCGGACAATGAATGAAATGATGTCCAAATGATTTCAGGGTCCACAGAGCTTAGAGTTACCAGACATTCATCTTTCAGGATAAGAGAAAACCTCCAACGTTAAGTCATATCGAACAATGGATGAAATGATGTTCAAATGAGTACAGCGTACACGGAGTTACCATATATTCATCTTTCAGAATAGGGGAAAACCTCCAACGTTAAGTCATATCTGACAGTGAATGAAATGGTATTCAAATGAGTACAGGGTCTATAGAGCGTTGAGTTACGAGTTATCTTTCAGTATAAGCAAAAATCGCGGAAAAAACCTTTTCACCCTGACTGAGATTATGGGGGGCAGATACGCTACTACCACCCTACAGCGGTGGGCGTTATTCTGTGTTCTGTGTAGGTTAATTTAAAATATAAGAACAGTTTGAGTTATACATTTTCATCTCATTGTACATTATTTTGTAAATGTGAGAGATTTATTTGTGAAAATTAACCTCTCCTATCTATGTTAGAAATATGATCGACGAGTTACAATATGAGATACGGCTATCCACTAAATATCAGATATGGCTGGTAGAGGAGAACAAAGGACTGCTCCTATTGAGACCCGATTCGAAGGCATGCAAATACTGGAACAATGAGGCGTCTTCACAAAGCAACGTTCCATTTGTCACGAACGAAATAAACGTTTCCACGGATAGCGCATCTTGAAAAGGGGAGACTTCCTTGAAAATTTTGTCACATACCTGATGCTTAACCTAATTTTCATAGACTTCTTATACTTGACTTAGTTTATTCATAAACACACATTCGTACCTTTTTTTCCTGCATTTCTGTATCTGACTCTATCTACACAAATCTTGCTCTACACTCGGCTAGTGTGAAATAACATAATTTGTGTTTCGTAAGGCTTACCTGCTTCAAAACAGAGGCTGAAACTGAAGACCTTCAACACGAAAACATGCCCTACAACCTCCGAAAGCAATTCTGATATCCTCGCAGAAGTTCATTCTGACTGACTGCCGTATTTCTCTAGTGATATTGTGTCTTTCAATTATTATAACTTTAATTTTAACTTTCCCCATAAGTAAAATCAATGGAGATATGTCAGGGCAACGAGGTGGCCATAATTCTCAATAATTAATCTGTCACTAAACATATACCCTTCTGTGTATTTCATGTTAAGCGAGAGAAAAAAAAAACAGTTTACAGTTTTATTGGATATTTCATGAGTCCAGAGTGCAGCTAAGGGCTACTACCCATGATGTACTTGTTTTAATACTTAATAAATCATATCATTCACATTTCCTAGTAGATGCAGTGGCAATACAGAAATATAGTAGAATTTAAGGGATAATCAAATGTTTAAGAACTGGTAGTATGTAATGTCCTCGACACTAGGTTCTATATAAGACGCTCGGCTGATAACTTCCGTGCCTCACAAACAGATGGCGCCACTGGGCAGGTTTAACGGATAGCATCATATATTCTAAATCTAGAATAGCTTGTATCCATAGTTACAGGTCAACATCTTGTTTAGTTTTTTAATGACTGCATTTTAAACAAGACAAGTGTAGAGGTTTCATGAAAATGGAGAATTTGGAGAAACGAGTAGTGATTAAATACTTCCATTTGAAAGACTTAAAGCCCAAAGAAATCAAGGAGGAAATGCACAGTACATTGAAAGACTATGCCCCTTTATACACAATGATTAAAAGGTGGGTTGTAGAGTTTAAAATCGGACGTACGAGTACTAGTGATGAGTCTCGCTCTGGACGTCCTGTGGAAGTCACAACTCCAGAGATCATTGACAGGCACTGTCCCTTCATATACAATAATTAAAAAGTGGGTTGTAGAGTTCAAAATGGGACGTACGAGTACTAGTGATGAGCCTCGCTCTGGACGTCCTGTGGAAGTCACAACTCCAGAGTTAATTGAAAGACTCTGTCCCTTCATATACAATGATTAAAAGGTGGGTTGTAGAGTGTAAAATGGGACGTACGAGTACTAGTGATGAGCCTCGCTCTGGACGTCCTGTAGAAGTCGCAACTGCAGAGATCATTGAAAGACTTTGTCCCTTCATATACAATGATTAAAAGGTGGGTTGTAGAGTTTAAAAAGGGACGTACGAGTACTAGTGATGAGCCTCGCTCTGGACGTCCTGTGGAAGTCACAACTCCAGAGATCATTGGAAGACTCTGTCTCTTAATATACAATAATTAAAAGGTGGGTTGTAGAGTTTAAAATGGGAGGTACTAGCACTAGTGTTGAGCCTCGCTCTGTACGTCCTGTGTAAGTCACTACTACAGAGATCATTGAAAGACTCTGTCCCTTCATATATAATGATTAAAAGGTGGGTTGTTGAGTTTAAAATGGGACGTACGAGTACTAGTGATGAGCCTCGCTCTGGACGTCATGTGGAAGTCACAACTCCAGAGATCATTGAAAGACTCTGTCTCTTCATATATAATGATTAAAAGGCGGGTTGCAGAGTTTAAAATGGGACGTACGAGTACTAGTGATGAGCCTCGCTCTGGACGTCATGTGTAAGTCACAACTCCAGAGATCATTGAAAGACTCTGTCCCTTCATATATAATGATTAAAAGGTGGGTTGTTGAGTTTAAAATGGGACGTACGAGTACTAGTGATGAGCCTCGCTCTGGACGTCATGTGTAAGTCACTACTACAGGGATCATTGAAAGACTCTGTCCCTTCATATATAATGATTAAAAGGCGGGTTGCAGAGTTTAAAATGGGACGTACGAGTACTAGTGATGAGCCTCGCTCTGGACGTCATGTGGAAGTCACAACTCCAGAGATCATTGAAAGACTCTGTCTCTTCATATACAATAATTAAAAGGTGGGTTGTAGAGTTTCAAATGGGACGTACGAGTACTAGTGATGAGCCTCGCTCTGGACGTCCTGTGAAAGTCACAGCTACAGAGATCATTGAAAGATTCTGTCCCTTCATATACAATGGTTAAAAGGTTGGTCGTATTGTTTAAAACAGGACGTACGAGCACTAGTGATGAGCCTAGCTCTGGACGACCTGTCGAGGTCACTACTTCAGAGATCATTGAAAAAATTCATCGTTTAGTATTGGAAATTGAAATTCTTTGAGATAGCAGAGACTGTAAACATATTAAAAGAACGTGCAGGTAATATTTTAAGAAATGTTTTGGGCTCTCACAAGGTCTTTGCAAGATGGGTGCCCGATTGTTGACATCTAATCAAAGCACTCTAAGTCATCAGTAGAGTGTGTTACATGAATTTGATATCTCCTTGTGATATACCGGAGAAAAAAAGTTTCAAGTTAATATAGTATAGGTATGTTGCTATAACTGTGACACTGTGACGAGTTCGGAGAAGTTTTTTCCCCCTTAATTTCTTTCTTTCTTTTTTCATCTACCTCCTCCAAACATTGTTATATCGGACGACGAATGAAATAAAATAGGCGAAATGATTCTTAGAATTATCCGACAGCCATCTTTCAAAATAAGGGAAAACCCCGGAAATATCCATGTAATTCACCCCGACAGAGATTCGAACTCGGCATCTCTTGAACGTCCGGCAGACACGCTATCGAGGCTCTAACATTGACGTTTTCAGTATGATTTGTCCTTTAGTGAGGGTTTTTTATAGAACTATATAAAACAAGTGACAGTGAATAAAAGAAAAAGCACACCCACTTGTACACAATGTATGAGATTATCTGGCCAGGATATAAGTGAGGTTATGTGACTTTTGTTAGCGACTTGCAGATGAAACTGATGTGCAGTTATTTAAACTAGAAGTCTAGAAGGTTTAATTGTGAAGGGGCGACTTGTGGGCGTATGACTCTCAAGTTGCCAGATTGTGCGTATAAATGAAAAACGGGAGTAGCCGGCCGGCCAAGTAAGTGTGGTACATAAGCCAGAACACCTTGTGTTTGTGTGTGTGTTTGTGTGTGTTTGTGTGTGTGTTTGTGTGTGTGTTTGTGTGTGTGTGTGTGTGTGTGTGTGTGTGTGTGTGTGTGTGTGTGTGTGTGTGTGTGTGTGTGTGTGTGTGTGTGTGTGTGGAGGAAAGGGGAAGCGGATGCGCCTAATGAAATTCTGACGACGATCTACGACTCACTCGGCTGATGATGCTCCTGAGCCGGAGGCTGCGAAAAGAGAGGGAGAAAGGGTAGCTTTGCCACCCCCGCATCTCCCCAGAGGTGCTACCCTGCCAGGTACACATTGCAATAGAGACACAGCAGAAAATGAACAAAGTCAAGAAAGCGGAGTATGACCAACCTCTTGCAAAGTAAACCAAGCACTTGCAAACGTTCACATTATAATCCAACAATCCATGTGGACCGATTATTATCACTTTCAGCACCACGTAATAGTAGAAGTATTGTATTCCACCAAACATTTCACCGGAAACATGCGTTTAGAGCTCCCCCCAAAACTTAAAATGTCGATTCTAGGAAAGGATACCTATATCTTTGTTTCTCTTTGTGTGTGAACAACATAACCTCAAACGGAGTAGTGGGTTAGATTCCAAATTTAGTATTTAAGTTCAACAATATACAAGAATGAACTTCCTAATACCAAAACTCCCCCTTCAAGCTACCATGGATAAAGTTTGACACTTTTCTTTTCTTTTTCCAAAAAGTGGTCCTACCTATATTTATTAAAATATTACCTAAGTTATTATAATGAGACGTAAAATTTGAATTGCCGGAAAATGTAAAGAATCCTCTTCATTCTGAATTAATTTTATCATAACCCGTAAACTGCAGTGATAAAAAGTTGCACAAGAATGTAGATTATGAAATTTCTGTAAAATACATTTTTAGCGCAAATCATTTTCGAGACGTTATTGGTCTAATTTTTCCAAAACATGTACTTTTATCTATTGGAGGTTTTAATTTTTTCTAATCTCCTGGCATACACAGAGAACGGAATTTGGAAGCCGTTGTAGAGTGACTAACTCTGTACCTAATAGATTTAATTCTAAACTTCATTAACATTAACTAACTAAATAAATAAATAAACGTTTGATGAGGCTATGTACGTATAATACAAATAGTCATCAAATTCTGGTCATCGTTGAAATGAGAATTGAACGAAGAATCTTCGAACAGTGACAACACTTCAAATTCAAATATTTTAATAAGGATGGGTCGATGCCAGTTTTTCTCGAACTCGATATCGATACATAATATTTTCGACGATATCCGATACTTCGATACTCGATACCGTCATTTGTTTCAATACAAATAGAATGTTGGGAAAACTGTGTAATGTTCATAAAATTAACTAGTTGTACATGTTTATCTAGATAAAAGTTAAAAACCTAAGTATTCTTATTTTTAAACACTACATTAGACATTTGAAGGCAAAACAGTCCATGTGTATAAGTTTTTGTTCAAAAATACTATCATTCTCACTCTTTCGGGGTCAAGTTTACTTCTTTTTCTGTCACATATGAGTTCTGCTGTAGCAAACGGTCTTTCCGAGGTTGCAGTTGGAATACACAAATATTTAGCGGCTAGTCTTTTTACTTCTGGAAATGTTAAATATGTTTTCCAGTACTCCCGTACACTAAAAGGAAGAAGTTGACAAATCGTAGTTGAGATACGTAGTGATTTGTTCATGGGAACTGTTAACTGACAGTTGACACACGTTTGTTTGTTTTCTTGTATAATGTTACTGTACTGGTACTACATTCCTAGCAGTTTCTCGGGCTTTCCAATGCTCTATTTGCAGCAATAATATTTTGTGATTTGAAATAAAATGAAAATTGAAGAATCACCACCGAAGTATCGAGTGAATTATCTGATGTATCGTTCGATGTCGATATTATGCAAGTAACTAGAGTATCAATATATCGCACGTAATGAGTTGTAAGCAAAAGAAACCCAACGCTACGCATTTTATGCTCAGAAACATAACGCAGCTTAACAGTGTATCACGAGAAAGGCATGGAATTAATTAATATACCAAATACCAAATGAATTTGTAAGAATTTTATCTTTTTCATATACGCAGTACAGGAAAATTATATTCAACCAAAAACACTGGAGTCTGTCTGCGTGTACGCGTAGGAACAGCACGACAGAACACGAAATTGACTTAGAAATAAAACTTGGAATTGATGGAAATAATTTCTTCCACACAAGCCTTCTGTAGGCTAAGGTTTGAATGAGTAGAGCCAGAGTGAAAAATTCAATGACATAGCCGGGATTTAAACCACGGATCTTCCGCTCTCCGTGCGATCGCTCTAAACCTCTGAGTTACTATGGCCTACATGCCGACATGACAGTAAATTCTCCAAACTGACTCGTATGTTTCCCGTTAGACCACTAGGGATTATCATATGCTATGAGACACGTACCTTTTGTGGCGACTTACTTTGCTGTAAGTACATAAGTCCTAGGCTTCATAGTTAAACATCTATGGTATTCAGGTAAACTGATGGAAATAATCATTTCTTCCACACTAGCCGTGTGTAGGCTAAGGTTTGGATGAGTAGAACCAGACTGAAAAATTCAAAGGCATAGCCGGGATTAAACATACGAGTCAGTTGGAGAATTTAATGTCATGTCGGCATGTTGGCCATAGTGGCTCAGAGGTTTAGAGCAACCGCACGGAGAGCGGGAGATTCTTCGTTCAAATCCCAGCTATGGCATTGAATGTTTCACTCTGACTCTAGTCATTCAAAACTTGGAATTTACGTTCTACATCTGGAAAGGATGGACAAGAAGATTTTTAGGGAAATGCTACCACCCCATACAGCCCTCTCTATGCAGATTCTTTTTTAAACAAGCTTGATTAAAATACTCCATATTTATTTAAATAAGAAAATATGTATCTTGAATTCTCTGCAAATAGACTGCGAAATTTCCTTCATTATGAATTAATTTTGTATAACGTGTAAACCGTAAACATGCACAAAAACTTACAGCGCACAAGATGTACATTCCATAAATTACGTACTTACTGTGAAAAAATAATTATAGCGTTAACTGTTTCTGAGATATTCCTTGCTGTTTCTGTTCATTTTAAAATATCTATGCTTTTCTCAAAGGGGAAGTTTTCTCTCTGTCCTTCTCTCCTTTCTTGTACCTGCAAAAACAATGGAATATCAAAGTCATCCGTAACGACCAGCCTTAAAACATTTGACTATTACATAAAGTCCACTGTATTCCCATATTCCCTTTCATCTAAAAGAAAATTGGCAATAAGATGTTTATCTTGAAGTAGACAGAGGAATGAGTGTTTGTAAGAATAGTTTTAACTGCACAATAAGGTAACTAACATAAGTTTGAGTTGACACACATAAGATACTATGAAACAACAATTACAGAAATGTATAACCACAAACTCTATTCTGAATAAATGCCGGTTAAGAGACCGTGAACTTACGGAGAGAAATTCCACAGTAATATTCTCGTAAGTAAAAGTAAAAGTAAATATTCAGAAAAAAATTGATACAGTTTTGTGAACAAAACAGAGCTTTCCGAACAGCATCTCTATCATAAGAAATGTGCTTTCAGTTTACGTAATTGCGGAAATCTGATGTGCGGAGCTAGTACGTTCGGTTCGTGGAATTGCGCTGCTGTTTCCCAACAAGCTGTGACACGGGAGAAATACCAAGAAGAGCCTGTATACATATAAACTCACACATATACCTAAACACCGGTAGCGCACGTACCCTCTAAGAATGCACAATGCCCAACGTCCATTAGAAATTCAACTAGGACTATTTAAGTGATAGAGGAACGTGCGTGGCGGGTCCTGAAGGCTCCATCTTTAAAATATAGTATTTAATTTTATTATTTTATACTGTAATTCATCTTTTTGGCCAGTTAATAGAACCTGATCATCCGAAAATTTAATAGATTTACGAGGATGGTCTGAAAAGTTTCCGAACTCAACATGAGGATATCAGCACTCATAAACAAAAGCTAGTGAACTTCGTCGTTCATCTGTTGACAGTTACTCACCAAAGTTTCAGCCATTTTGGATGCTCAGATGTTATGTAACAGTCGATTGAGTGAGTTGATGTGAGTGCTTTTATGACAATGGACAAACTCGAGTATAAAGCTGTCATTAAATATTTGTTTTTGAAAGACAATACGCCTACGTAACTCAAAGATGAGTTGGATTCTGTGTATGGGGACTCAGCACCATTATTTATTTCAGAGAAATTTTGGGCAGCTGAATTTAAACGTGTGTATAAGAGTTTGGGAGGCGATGACCTTTCGGGACGTCCAAAAACTGCAACTACCGACGGAAACATCGCCAAAGTTCACCAAATGGTGATCGACGACCACCAAATTAAAGTGAGACAGCAGAGTCTCTCAACATGTCAAAAGAAGGTGTTTGTCACATATTAAATCAACATTTAGACATGACAAAGCTGTCCGCGCGTTGGGTACCGCGTTTTCTCACGTTAGACCAAAAACGTGTTCGAATAAGCCTTTCCAACACTCTGCTGGCGCAGTTTAGGCGCAATAAATCCGAGTTTTGGCGCCGAATAAACACCATTATACGCCCGAAACAAAAACACATACAAACAGTGGACTGCAAAGGGGAAAACGGCTCCAAAAAAGCAAAAATTGTTTTTTCGGCTGCCGACTACTTTTGGAATAGTCATGGAGTAATTTTAATTGATTACCTTCAAGAAGGATAAACCATTACAGGAGCATACTACGCAACAGTACTTGAAAAGCTGAAGGCAGAACTTGCAGAAAAACGGCCACATTTGCAGGAAAAGAAAATCCTTTTTCACCAAGACAACGCACCGTCTCATACCTCAGCGGTCGCAATGGCGAAAATCCACGAATTACGGTTTGAACCACCTTACTCACCAGATCTATCCCCAAACGACTTCTTTTTGTCCCCTCATCTGAAAATTGCGCTCGGAGGATAGAGATTTTCATTAAATGTAGAGGCAATCACCTTCGTGTACAATTATTTTACAGAGAAAAACGTCGAGTACTATTTGGACGGGTTACAGAGATGAGAGCATCGCTGGGAGAAGTGTGTAGAGTTACAAGGAGACTTTGTTAAAAAAAAGGTCGAGAAATATTTGTACGGGTTACAGAGATGAGAGCATCGCTGACAGAAGTGTGTAGAGTTACAAGGAGACTATGTTGAAAAACGCCAAGTACTATTTGGACGGGTTACAGAGATGGGAGCATTGCTGGGAGAAGTGTGTAGAGATACAACGAGACAATGTTGAAAAAGCAGAGTACTATTTGTTCGGTTTACAGAGATGGGAACATCGTTGTGAGAAGTGTGTAGTTACAAGGAGACTATGTTGAAAAACGTCGAGTACTATCTGGATGGGTTACAGAGATGGGAGCATCGCTGGGAGAAGTGTGTAGAGTTACAACGAGACAATGTTGAAAAACGCCGAGTACTCTTTGGACGGTTTACGGAGATGGGAACATCGTAAATCAAAATAACACTGGAGACGTGCAATAGATCTGCAAAGGTCACAATATTTTAATGATCTGTTAATAAAATATTATGTGCATTTTAGGTAAACTTAACATTAGAATGGGTCGATAGCAATTTTTCTCGATACTCGATTTTCGATACCGGTACACGATATTTTCCACGATTTGCGATAATTCGATACTCGATCCGTCATTTCTACTTCTATACCGCTCGCAAAAGTCAGTCATATGAACGCTGGCCAATGCTCAAGCGGAGCGCTTTTGCCAACCGGCAGATGTTCCGTGTACATAAGAGCAGTTTTACCCGCCAGCAAAGGTTTTGTCTATTCTTCCCGTAATTAAACAACACATTAAATATTCCTAAAAGATTCAGATCTTACTTTGACACACGTCGCAGCAGTGGAACAGCAAGCACGGTTTCCAATCCAGCGCTTTCGGGCTTCATGGTTCTTTCCCGGAGATTGAAACACAGGCACGCCCCATTTTGCTTCACTACAAATCCGTGACACTGTGTGTAAACTACTTACACCACAAGGTTACAGAGTTAATTCCTGGGATTTTGAAAAATCTACAGTTACCCTATATCCTGTATTGGAGAGCTTTCGCAAAGACTTGTTCATATTAAATATAATTTTCTGCTCTGAGAATGAATCACTTCACGTTTGTTGATCCAAAAATCACTTGTCCCAGTTTCGAGGGACTCGGATCACAAACACTGGAAAAAATATATGTGTATAATAATAATTTATGTAATATTAACAATATTTCAGCTCGAGCTCAACACACGACTTAACGATGGCATTCACTTTAACAAAGTGACACCTCTACTCTGAAAACGAACTCAAAATTAAATCTATTTCAAACTGCGTGACTTCTATTTCAATAGTAGGTACATTATTTATTTATGCTTGAGATAAATGCTATGAGGAAAGAATGGTGTTGTTTTTCAGGCTTATCTGTGTTGAATGAATGGATGTTGGGTGTAACCATAACCATGTGAAGATAAGAAGTGCATTGCTCGTGTTCTAAGAGACAAGATATTTGTACGCTCATGATCAGAAGATAACATTCTTTGTTATTATAAGATCAGCATCTGTCATTTTTCAAACATTTATCCGTAACATTTAACTATCACCATGCGAAAGATAAAACGTGCATCGCTTGCGTTATAAGTATCTTAGAGATAGGATTTTTGTACGCTCATGATCAGAAAGTAAAATTCTTTATTGTTATAAGATTAACATCTGTCATTTTTCAAACATTTATCCGAGCGTAATTAATTAATACAATGTTCTTAGTTCAGGCGCGCGAGATGCGTGTATAGTGGCGCTGTTACCATGGATTTATCTTTGGTAATACATACCTCTCAAATAACGCACTGATTGATCCACGTGGAGTAAACATATATTTGTCATTTGTGATTCCAGCGAATTCCATTGGTTCAAGTGATGCGTTCATTGGTGCTTAGCACACGAACGGAAGACCCGTCAGTTCCCCTTTCACTCTTACAAGAATAATCAGTGCGTTATCTGAGAGGTTTCTATTACCAAAGACAAATCCATGGTAACCGTTCCACCAGCGAGACTTTACCACATTGGGCAGCGCTGGTAGGAGGGCAAGCTTAGGATTCGCTGGAGTCTGCAGTACAGCCCACCTCCATATGCATTTAACTTTTGCAAAGATTATAGTTACAATACAAAATAGAGTGTTGGTAGAACTGTGTAATGCCAATAAAATTAAATAGGTGCACATATTTAATGAGACAAAACTTAAAACCATCAGTGTTCTTATTTTTAAGCTCTACATTAGACATTTAAAAACAAAAAAACTCTACTTTTATAATTTTTTGTTACAAAACACTAGCATTTTCACTCTTTCGACGTCAATTATATTTCCTTTACTGTCACATATGAGTCCTGCTGTGCCAAATAGTCTTTCAGGTGGAATACACAAATATTTAGCGGTTAATTCTTTTTAGTTTTGGAATTTTTTAATTTATTTTCCAGTAATCCAGTACAATGGAAAGAGGAAGTGATAAATCGTCGTGGAGATATGTAGTGATTCCGTCTTGGGAACTGTTAACTGACAGTTGACACACGATTATTTTCTTGTATGATGTTTCTGTACAGGACCACATTGCTGGCAATCTCTCGGGCTTTGAAATGCTATACTTTCTATACCTGAAATAATGTTTTATAATTTTAAAATAAAATAAAAATTGCGGATCACCACTGAACTATCAAAATCTGAACTATTATTTTTCCAACTAGACTGACGATCCGTTCTGTCTGAAACTAAATATTACCGACACATGATAAACTTGGTGACACTCCAGAAATATTCTATGCAGATTTACTGCCGGATGTTGGTGCCCCTGTTGCAGCTCTCATAACGAGAAATAAAGTCACGCTTCTGCCAGAAACACTACTGAAACATGTCATGAGTTACGCTCAAATTACACTCACTACTCGTTCTTGTACATATTATTATCACAAACGTTTATTTTTATATTTCATTTATGTTCATGGAGAAACATTTACAGAGACTGAACTACTGCATATTTGCTTGTAGATATAGTTAGGATTACGGCCGATAGAGCGTCCTAATTTTAGTACTTCTACATGCCAAGAACAAAAACGAGTATGTAAGGATTTAAAACTTCCCATTTTGGAAACGTGTAAGTACTTTAAAATGAAAACTAATAAAAAGGGATATCTCGGAAATGATTAACCGCCAAAATATACCATTAATTATAAGATCTACCATTTTTGTTGGTTATCTCTTCCTCTTTTCTAACTGCTTTGACATTTTTATCATACGGTCAGAACATAAAACATTTTCACACTTAATTTTTAACCTAATGCAAATCGTTAATATTAATAGATCTATTAAATTCATAACTAATTACCTTGATATTATAACACGAAATATTCCTTGGGCCGCACAGGTTATGTTATCACTCCCAAATGTTTCATACACATTGAAACATAAAGAATTTTCTGTTCAAATGTTATTGAAGTTTTAAAATTGCCTAATTTGATTTATAGGAAATAATTTATTTCATTTGAACTATTTCAAATTTTTAAGTATTTCAAGTTCTTAAATCTATAATTCCTGAACCCCTACTGGAAAATTAAAAATAAAAAGTTATAAAGAAAGGTTCTAAAGGGCATTTTGAAGAACTAAACTATGCTGAAAAATCATCTGAAAATAACTGTGATTAAAGTTCAGCGAGGTACTTTACGTAAATGATACAGGACGAATTAATCAGCCACCTGTCATGTTAAAATCTAATGGTGTATTCGCAGTAAAAGTTACAAATACGAGGGATGTTCAATAAAGAATGATCATAATTTTTACGGTCATAATTTTCCGCACCAAAATTCAATCTTGTTACATGCTGTTAGCCTAATGTAAAACAAACACGCCGTAGTAATTTCATTGTTGGTACTCCTGGTTCCCGCCTGTGTAAACCAGGCAAGTTCAGTATCGCCTACTGCTGCAAAGGAGGTAACATGTAGTTAAAGTTGATGTTTGAGGAAGACCCGGAGCTTCTTTCAAACGTAATCACTGCTGATGGAGCTTGGCTACATCATTTTGATCCTGAGAGCAAACAACAAAGCTCAGTGTAGAAATCTCCTTCATCACCAACCACATAAAAAGCAGAAGTGGTTGCTTGTCCTGGGAAGGTTATGGTCATTTCAATGAATGTGTAGTGTTTAACGCCCGCTTTTACCACCTACGGCAACGCAGGCGATGACACTGGTGATACATGAGATGAAGATGGAGCAACGGTGGAATGAGATGGCGGGAGAACCTGGAGATCCCGGAGAAAACCCGCCCCAGCGCCGTGTTGTTCAACACAAATCTCACTTTGCGGTCTCCTGGGATCGAACCCGGGCCGCCTTGCTGGACATCTCATTCTTTGATATTCATGGAATGGTTTACCAGCATGTTGTACCTGCACACACATCAGTAACTGGACAATACTGCAGGGATGTCCTTAAAATATTGCAAGTCCATATCAGGCGCAAAAGTCTACATTTCAGTTATGCAGGGAGGGTGCTGCGCCACGATATT
Source organism: Mantis religiosa (assembly GCA_030765055.1). NCBI lineage: Eukaryota > Metazoa > Arthropoda > Insecta > Mantodea > Mantidae > Mantis > Mantis religiosa. The sequence continues at coordinate 2,093,839 of JAUKNK010000112.1, read as the reverse complement.
GCGCGGCCGCATATTGCCAATGTTTTTGCTGAATATCTTGCAAAAATCAACATGAAGTGCATCCCTCACCCTCCCTATAGTTCGGATTTAGCCCCATGTGACTTTTTTCTATTCCCTAACTTGAAGAAACGCCTTCGTGGGAGGCATTATCCATCATCAGAAGCAGTGGTGAAGGCTCCGGAAGCGAATTTGAAGAATCTCTCAAAAATGGTTTCCAGCAGGTCTTTGAAGACTGGCAGAAACGCTGGGGCAAGTGAATCCATTCAGGGGAGACTATTTTAAGAAGGGCCATCACAATTATGAGGATGAGTAAAGATACGTATTTTGACATATTTTAAACCCAAATTTCAACGATGTATTGCCTAAAAACAAAATCATTGCAGTAAACGTGAGCTACTTTATTCCGCAACCTTGACCCATCTCGGCAGCAATGCAGTATTCAGATGTTCTTCTGTTTCGATTCGTGTTTGCTGGTAGCAGCACTCCACGGGGACATAAGCTTTTGGAATACCAACGTGCTGGACGATAGACATGAATGCACCGTGGGGTAAAGATGAGGATGCAAATTAAGATTAAATATTGGTTTAATTGTTCAATTCTTTCAAATGACAGCACTATGACTTGCCTGATGTCAGTAAGTATAACAGGCTATCTACTAGACTGATATTCACCAAAGGCCAACTGTGAAATATTTACCGCATTTGAATTGCTTGGTGCAGTAACCAATCATCCCTCATGGCCAGTTAGTGTAATTTTTCAGGAGAAGAAAAAACTGAACTACTCTGCATACACACATACAAATGAGAATTACAGATTTCCTTTTATATTCAGTTCCGAGATATGATTTATTAAAGATGCTAGACATGAGGGTTTTCTGCTCCAAACTGGCATAAATTCTGTAAGAGAGTGCGTTAAATATACAAAAACAATAACATAAGTATGCAGTATTTCTCAATATACATTACTTTACTTCAGATATTTAAGTGGCTTTGGTATACAAATATCCATAAAAGGATTGAAAAAAAACGGTGACAAAAATAATCACAAAATCTTCTGTGGACGTCCATAAAAAGGAGTTTTTTTTATTCACGTCCTCCAACGTTAAGTCACATCGGACGGTGAATGAATTGGGTAAAATGATGCTTAAATGAGTCGAGGGTCCATAGAGCTTACAGTTACCCGACATTCGTCTTGAAGGATAAGGGAAAACCCCGGAAAAACCTTATCCAGGTAACTTACTCTGACCGAGATTCGAACTCGGGACCTCTTGAACGTGAGGCGGACATGCTACCATCTATGCTACCGAGGCGGGCCCTAGCAATTTGAATAAAAGTGCCCCCCCCCCATGTCCAGGACAAGAGGGGTTTCTGCGCCTAACAAACACTTCAACTAGTTACTGAATGCACAGTTTAACGCGGGCTGAGGGATTTAGATGAAAATGGGTGTGTCTATATAAATAATACGTTTTACCAACAAACCTGAATTTCTCAAAAATATGGACAAGAGGGGTTTCTGCACCAAGCGATTCATTTAGTGCTCTCTGGTTACTTTTGGTGATATTTTGTTTGCACAATTGGTATCAATATCACCAATTGCTCCTTAATATATGCGTGAAGTTATGGTGTAGTTGGTGTTAATCGCAGTTGTTAGGTTGGCAATACAGATATTGTCTTGGAGAACGTCAACTGTGAGTTTAAACGACAAATATCCTTTACTGGCAGACCATTTTGTTCCACAGGTGGAATAGTGGTAGTACTTACGTAAGTATTCCACGCTATTTTTTATATTTTATTCCATTTATCTCCCCTTTTAACTGCTACTATCATATCCGCCGCCCTTTGCTCATCCCCAAAGGAATAAAGGAAGCATAATTCCATTTTTTAAAGAAATGCCCGCTATGGCTTTTAAATTCCACATTTCACAATCATATTAACTAACAATTTTTAATTTTCTATCCCTTATACCCGATTTCACCAACAGATGTTAAAATCGACATTAACAAATGTAACGTAACAATTGTCACTGCACTAACACTATTGTTAAATTTCTTGCATTTCACCAACATGTTTTCTCAAAACGTTAACAAACACGTGTTAACGCCAAGAGACTTGTAAATATTACAGCTATAGAAGGCTATGGATGACTCGTATTATTTTCTGAACGTGCTGCGATGCGCTTTTATTTTCATTTTCGTCTGCACACAGCTGAAAAATGACGGGTGGACAAAATCGTAAGCAAAAGCCGTGAGACAAATTTCCCACCGATGGAGAGAGAATTGTTAATTGAATTGGTGACGAAGTGTAAGGATATCGTGGAAAATAAGAGGACGGATGCGGTGAATATAAAAGAAAAGGATTTCACGTGGGAAAATATTGGAAACGAATTTAATTCAAATGCATGTGTCCCTAATACTAGCACCAAACAACTTCGTCAGCATTACGTAAATTTAAAACGAGGAGCGAAGAAGGACATGTAACTTGAACGTTTCAAGACGGGAGGTGTTCAGTGTATTACCCACATAATTCAGTGAATTATAAAATCCCAAAGTTATTAATACTTGAAGCAAAGGCAAGATCGGCACATTCCTTTCGATGCAAGTTCTAACTCAGTATTACGTAAATTTAAAACGAGGAGCGAAAAAGGACAGTGACGAGTGAGTTGAACGTTTCAAGAAGGGAGGTGGATAATGTCTTATCCACATAATTCAGTTAATTATAAAATCGCAAAGTTATTAATACTTGAAGCAAAGGCGAGATCGGCACATTCCTTTCGATGCAAGTTCTAACTCAGTATTACGTAAATTTAAAACGAGGAGCGAAGTTAGACAAGTGACTTGAACGTTTTAAGACGGAAGGTGGACAGTGTATTATCCACATAATTTACTGAATTATGAAGTAGTAAAGTTACTAATACTTGAAGCAAAGGCGAGATCGACATATTTATTTCGATGCATGTTCTAACCTCTCTTGTACTTTCGCAGTAAGCTTCATAACAACTTGTTTCTACAGTCTATACCTCTGTCTGATAGCTCCTCAAAATAATTTTTCCTCATAGGCCGTACTCTATTGCGAATGTCATTTAGACTGTGTTAAATATAGCAAATCGACATCAACAGCTGCGTTAGCACTCGCCATCTTGGGTATTTACAATTGTTAAAGAGTTAACAACAGAAATTTGGCTTGTTAGTTTAACAAGAGATTTAACATGAGTGTTAAGCTAACACTTGTGGGTGAAATGCAATTTTTGTTTTAACTATTGCTAAACTCGTGTTAAGTCTTACATCTGTTGATGAAATCGGCCGTTAATGTTACGTAGATTTTCAAATTATATACAAAACTAGAATTTGTGTTTGTTTCATTCTGCTCTTAACACCTTCAAATCTTTACGCATTATACTACTTCGATGCTTGCATAAATCCATGAACACTGTGAATGGTTTTACTGTCTATCACAATTTGGCCTCATTTCTTTCGTTTTATTTATATTAGCTTTCTTACGAGTCTTTATACCACCATTTATTTTACTTTTCAAACCATGACAATTTTGGGAGAGAAAACAGCAAAGATTTTATAGGTTATCTGCAGAAACGGTGGCATATATCCTTTTATCCAATACTTACTTGTAAATTGTAATTTAATTATATAAATTAACCTACTAAAGTAGCGCTATTATATTAGGGATGGATAAAATTTCTCTTTAATTACTGTATGAATAAAATGCAATCACTAGGTCTACATTTCAATTATAATATTTATCGTAGTTGTAGCATTTAGTAACGAACTGTGAATCTCTAACTACAGAGTTCTGTTAAACATTATTATTCTGAATTGGTGTAAATCAGTTATTGTATCAATTGCTGTAAGTTATTCAAACTATACCAACAATTAAAGCAAATGACTAGCCAACATCGATTCTCTCATGTTATGTATTAGCCAACGATGTTTCTGACTCTTATCCATCAGGCCTTGTCCTAAATAGCTCTATTTACTATTTTATTATACCTAGTTTGATTTAAAAATGTAGTAAGCTACTTTAATAATTAGGGTAAGTGTTGGATAAAACATTGCATGGTATACGACTTATCTATACACTCACGTGTCAAACCTTCCACTCGTGGATTAAAAACCTCTATAAATAGCTATTATTTTTAATACAATATCTTAGCCATACCTAATGAATTTTAATTAAAACCTTACATTTTGGGGGTAATGGTATTTTCTACAAAATCTTAGAGCCACATATACTGAGCTAAAAGCCCCAGTTTTGGTGTTTCAGTTACCCCATTCTCACACGCAGACTTATTTTATATTAGTGTAGATTCACCTGTAAACGCTGTCTTGCACCTTATGTGTTTGCTATCCGATGTGTTTGCATTTTCACGCGTCACGTTCGATGTAAGCTGATGCCAGTCAGAAGACTTAACCCTGTGGACGCTGAGGCAAGCAGGTAACCGGGCTCCAACTGCAATATAACCTTGATTAACTGAGATGGTCCTAAGTGGATGACGTAATGAGAGTGGCTTCTGCATTCTAAGCGACTACCGTGCTGGCGAAACAGATTGTCGTGGCGCTGCTGTCGCGCTTTCAGTCACATTCACAGGTAATTATAGGCATCCAGGAATATCATTTAAGTACATGCAACACTAATATATGGTAAAAATCTTGATATTTGCATTTGATGACTTTAAAAAGGTCATAAATTCAAGATTATATTATAAACCCTATTTTTACATGATGTGGGCACGTTAAAAAGAAATCCGAAATAAAAATACTTCTTACTTTGAAATTCGAGGTTTTTAAAAACAATTTTTTTTCACTACATTCGTCCAATTTTGGTGATGCTCAGATTTCCAAAATGCCACTAGTTAATAGAATCTAAATTTCGAAGGGGTTTAGGTTTTATTATGTTTAAAGCTTAATTAAAACCTAGAAATTTAAAATTATAAAATTTAAACATTTTCTCACTAAGGCTGTTAAAAATTTTATGACATATCTGAGTGGTATAATCAGAGAGGTTTTTAAAAACAATTTTTTTTCACTACATTCGTCCAATTTTGGTGATGCTCAGATTTCCAAAATGCCACTAGTTAATAGAATCTAAATTTCGAAGGGGTTTAGGTTTTATTATGTTTAAAGCTTAATTAAAACCTAGAAATTTAAAATTATAAAATTTAAACATTTTCTCACTAAGGCTGTTAAAAATTTTATGACATATCTGAGTGGTATAATCAGAGAAATCAAGAACTTTTTTTAAAAATTACTTTCTTAAATTTTGTCATTTGGAGAATTTGACTTAGGTTAATAAATTTCAGACTTAAAACGTAAACCGATAACGAGAATATCTTGGAAATAGTTAACTACAAAGAAAAAGTATATTGACGTTTAAGTCTGCGTGATTTAATGAAATTTGCTTTCTTTTATGCCGTAGGATTTCGTACATCTCTTACAGATTATTAGTTGCGCTAAGGACTTTTAGAATGAAAGCTACTTTAGGGACTCTTCTAAAACAATTGAAGATACACATTTCATTTGCTATGAGAATGTGTTAAACGTGTCGTAAATTCATCAAAATAGTTAAAGCAATTTTTGTGAAACAGAAATGTTAAGAAAATTTTCCTTGTAAAGTATAGTTGGGTGTGGGAATTTTTTTTAAATCTTTGTGTCGCATTTTTGGGAAATATCGAACTTAAATGCTAAGTTTGGTGTTAAAGCGTCTTTTCATTTTTTAACTATGCCGTTCAAAGCCACACATACAATCGAATGTCCCTGTCCCCTTAAGAAAGTTCAATAATTGATTTTTTGTGACATCTGGGTATCGAATTTGTGATTAGAATGTACCATCTTTTTACCTTCTATTGATGAGGTAGGGAAAGTTCTGTGAATGTCACATCTGACTCGGTAGCGAAACACTTGTTCGCGTACATCCGCGCTGCTGCGGACAGTTGGACAGCTGCTTAGAGTGCCCAGTTCCGCGAACTCATTCAATGCTGAAGTGTGTGAATTGCTTACTTTCTCCATGTTAGATTAATAATTCACGCGGCATGGGCCAGCTGTAGAAAAAATAGAAACGTCTGAAGAAGAGGGGAAGCAGGAATATGCTTATAGTGTGAGCAGTCCTGCAATGCAAGAAGAGCCTACCTGTAAATATACAGTAGAACACGTACTACAGAGTAGCTTTAGCTCATTAAGTCATTATTCTTTCATATTTTAATGAAAATTATTATTTGGAGCTTCCGTCACTTCAAAAGTTACACCTCGCTACTGATCGGAATGAATTTAAGTTGAAAACTACCGTGCGATTGAAAATGTGGTCGAATTAAATTTTAGAAGTTAACTTACAGCTACGAAGATCGGCTTTTGTTTGTTTATTTGTTTGTAATTTTACGTCCTCCAACGTTAAGTCATATCGAACGATGAATGCAATGGGTGCAATGATGCTCAGATGAGCCCGGGGCCCTTAGTGCACAGAGTTAAGCGACGTTTGTCTTTCAGGACAAGGGAAAACTCCGGAAAAACCTTATCCAGGTAACTCAACGAAGGTCGGTTAATAAGTCACGTGCCTCACCTAAAGAAGGCGTCACTGGGTTAGCTTCACGGATAACATCATGCTGTTTAACTCTAGACTAGCTTTTACCCATAGTTACAGGTCAGTAACTTGTTTCCTTTGAATGAAGGTATTTTAAACAAGACAAGTGTGTAGGGTGTACGAAAATGGGGGATTTGGAAAACGAGCAGCGATTAAATACTTCCATTTGAAAGACTTAACCTCTAAAGAAATCAAAGAGAAAATGGCTAGCACATAGAAAGACTCTGTCCCTTCATATAAAATGATTAAAATGTTGGTTGTAGAATTTAAAAGGGACGTACGAGCACTAGTGATGAGTCTTGTTCTGGAGGTACTGTGGAAATCACAACTCCAGAGATCACTGAAAGACTCTGTCTCTTCATATACAATGATTAGAAGGTGGGTTGTAGAGTTTAAAATGGGACGTATGAGTACTAGTGATGAACCTTGCTCTGAACGTACTGTGGAAGTCACAACTACTGAGATCATTGAAAGACTCTGCCCCTTCATACACAATGGTTAGGTGGGTGGGTTGTAAAGTTTAAAATGGGGCATACGAGCACTAGTGTTGAGTCTCATTCTGGACGTACTCTGGAAGTTACAACTCCAGAGATCATTGAAAGACCCTGCCCCTTCATATACAATGATTAGAAGGTGGGTTGTAGAGTTTAAAATAGGACGTACGAGCACTAGTGATGAGTCTCGCTCTGGATGTCCTGTGGAAATCACAACTCCAGAGATCATCGAAAGACTCTGCCCCTTCATATACAATGATTAGAAGATGGGTTGTAGAGTTTAAAATGGGACGTACGAGTACTAGTGATGAGTCTCGCTCTGGATGTCCTGCGGAAATCACAACTCCAGAGATCATCGAAAGACTCTGCCCCTTCATATACAATGATTAGAAGATGGGTTGTAGAGTTTAAAATAGGACGTACGAGCACTAGTGATGAGTCTCGCTCTGGATGTTCTGTGGAAATCACAACTACAATGATCATCCAAAGACTTGCCCCTTCATATACAATGATTAGAAGGTGGGTTGTAGAGTTTAAAATAGGACGTACGAGCACTAGTGATGAGTCTCGCTCTGGATGTCCTGTGGAAATCACAACTCCAGAGATCATCGAAAGACTTGCCCCTTCATATACAATGATTAAAAGGTGGGTTGTAGCATTTAAAAAGGGACGTATGAGTACTAGTGATGAGTCTCACTCTGGACGTCCTGTGGAAGTCACAACTCCAGAGATCATTGAAAGACTTGCCCCTTCATATACAATGATGAAAAGGTGGGTTGTAGCATTTAAAAAGGGACGTATGAGTACTAGTGATGAGTCTCACTCTGGACGTCCTGTGGAAGTCACAACTCCAGAGATCATTGAAAGACTTGCCCCTTCATATACAATGAACAGAAGGTGGGTTGTAGAGTTTAAAATGGGACGTATGAGTACTAGTGATGAGTCTCGCTCTGGACGTACTGTGGTAGTCACAACTCCGGAGATCATTGGAAAAATTCATTGTTTAATACTGGAAGACCGCAGATTAAAGTTGTTTGAGATAGCAGAGGCATTAAACATATCAAAAGAACGTGCAGGTAATATTTTAAGAAATGTTTTGGGCTTTCACAAGGTCTGTACAAGATGGGAGCCACGTTTGTTGACACCTGATCAATAGTGGCAAAGGAAAACTGTTTCTGGTAAGAATTTGGAGCTCTACCGTAAAACTCCCAGCGAATTTTTGAGACGGCTTATGTCCATGGATGAAACTGGGATACATGACTACACTCCAGAAAGTAAATTACAGTTACAATACTGACTGGGCCAGGTGAACCAACTGCAAACAAGGCAAAGTCAATTTTGTTAATAACAAGGTTTCGGCGAGTATTTTCTGGGATGGAGAGGGAGTTATTTTTTAATTACTTGGAAAAGAGTACAAGTGTCATTGATGATTACTACGCTAGCTTACCGAAACCTTTGAGAGATGAGGAGAAAAGAAAAAGATCTCATTTGGCAAAGAAAAAAATCTTGTTTCTTCAAGAGAATGCTGCGATCCCTCGTACAGTCATTGCAATGGGAAAATGTACGAATTAAAGTTCGAATTGCTGGAACATCCACCCTGTTCGTCAGATCTAGCACTCAGTGACCACCACCTGTTCCCGAAACTCAAAAAATTTCTTGGAGGATGAAGATTTCACAGCAACGAGGAGGTCAATGATACGGTAAACAGTTATTTTGAGGACCTTGATAAATCGCACTACAGAGATGATTTAATTAAATTGGAACAACGATATGACATGAGATATATGTCTTTCTGGAGATTATGTTGAGAAATAGATGTTTTTATTTTTTTATTTTATCCTTTTTTTTTTGAGACCTGGGACTTATCAGCCGACCCTCGCATTTTCATCAGGGTCTAAATATAAGTGTACAATACTTTGTCCAGGTTATTTAAATTGTGCATATTGGGAGCTGAAAATATGATCACTAACTTCAGTTCCTGAAACTTTTAAAGTTATTAACGGACTTTATTTTGATCAGATTGCGTTGTCGAACTTTTCACGTGCTCTACGCCATCGTACTTTTAATATCTTAGAAGGCCGTGAGCTGTAGCTTCGCAATTGTTTTTATCAAGTTAGCCAACGGCTGAAGTACAAGGCTACACTATATCTCCTTTTACCATTTACTGGAGCGTGTGGTGTCGATGCTGAACTTGTTTCACACATTTTATGCTTAAAATTATTGTTTGAATTGGTTAAACACAAAAGTAAAGCGGTAACAGCGAATACAGAGGCATACAAATAAATGATAACACTGGAGTATAGACAACAATGTTCAAATGATACTTTCAGAAATCACAAACAAGCCTTCTTCCATTGTAGCGTTAGATTACGGGACTCAAGAATAGCTGTAAGAGTAGTAATGTGTGAAACACCACCAGTTTCTAGAGCTGTGCTATTCTATAGATGTACTCCTAGTGCCCGGCATGCAGGATGTGTCTTTGTTGCTGTTAAAATATTAGAGCGATGCATTCCCAACATTAAAAACATTCATATGAATACAGTCGGAAAATAATTTATTGATGAACTAAAAGAAGTACTAACTTCCATGCTACAGCGAACTCTTGGAAGGTTCGTATTTGTCAAATCCAGTGTGGATACATTCTCTCAGAGTGTCAAAATGTGTTACAGAAGCAGCACAAATCAAGAAGTTCAAATATCCAATGCATTGGATTCAAATTACGGAAAGAAGAAATGAAGGCTCCCTCGACTGTCCTCTGTGCGGAAATTTACCATGCAAGATATTAGCGATTGAAATGAGCTGACGCAATATCGTGTAAACATTAAATTTCCTAGGAAGAAGTTCAGAGTCACATCATCAATTATTAAATGACGCAATTTCTTTCTGAGAAACTACAGGTACAGACGCGAGCAAATGTATTCCAATGGAAGCAACACTGACCTACGGGAGGGAGGCGGGCTAGTTATCATTTAGTTGCACCAGGTACGCTTCAGTTTCCTTATACCTAACCAGCGAGTTCGGCGCACAGGTATTTAAAGGGCACTGGGAGGTCGATAGGTTTCAAAAAATCCATTTATTGTTTTTAATGTTAAAAACTATATAATTCTTCAGCTGTAAAATGATATATAGGTTGTCAGCTGGTATTAAAGTCCTTTAATTCGTAAATTTAAAGATGGCGGCGTAATGATACGCCCACTTCCTGAGAATGGTGCTTAATCTTTGCTCGTGATTTTCCCAAAACTTTGATTTTTCATACTTTAGGTGCATGTTTCTAAAAAACTATAAAATATATTGACAGAAAATTTGTAGTCGTTATTTGTAAATATTCCTTGAACACATTCGGCTAACACTTATATTCATGTGATTTATAAAATGGATGAAAACATAGATTCAGTCCTTGAAAATATTATATTTTTTACTCAAACCTAATTAATTTGTCATGTGCATAGTATACTTTATATGTGATTTTCATTAAGCCGATATTATAAAACGGTATGTTAGGTTATTTAGGATAAAACTTGGTACATCTAGCTTTAAATTCCTACAAGTAAAGTGAACCTGAAATATAGGGTGCAATATTTTTTTCAGGACACACGGTGTGATTTATGCCTCTTTTGCATGGAACTGTGTCAACGTAATTTAAATATTATACAGTAGATAAATACACACATCCATATACAGTAATCATACCGAATTTCAATATATTATAATGTTTAGTTTTCTGTATATTTAAATTTTAATATTGGTAAAATTAGCCTTGTCAGGGTAAAAATAACCTCCCAGTGCTCTTAAGCCTCAATGGAAAATAAAAGCAATTTTTCCACATGAAACGTATGTGGTTTTATGTAACTCTCCAGTATCAACTTAGGTATTAATCGATCCTTTTCTTATTGACGACATTTTCTCTCTCTTCCTCTCTCGCACACACATACCTCAAACATTTAAATATCTCTTTCTTCTTTTTAACTGCATTTCCAATACTCACACTTGTAGATTTATCTGGAACGAAATACTTCTACCTTTCATAGTTTAGCGTTAATTAATATAATATTAAACTGCGCGGTATTGAAAATTCAGTGTGTCTTGTTCTGAAAATTAATACATTATTCCCTTTGTTACACTTCTCAAGAACAGACTATATGAACATAGTAATACAATTAATATAACCACCAAGTTACCAAATGGCTTGATGCCAACTGACTTAACAACCAACGTAATAAATAAAATAATTATTTTGTTTGATAATGACAGTTAATATACAAAATCACATTAGCGTCACCGGTATGTCGGAGGTTTTGCGAAGGAGTTTTTTAAATGTCCGTAAAAGTGATATGATGCACTTTTAGCCTCACGTAGAAACCATCGAAATAGACCGGGCTTGAACTCGCAAACATGGGATCAAAATGCCAGCATCTAACTTATCTTGGTCAGATTTCGTCGGCATCGTCGTCGTAATCACCATCATAACCGCCTCGATTATGTAGATGGTAGCATGTCTGCCTCACGTTCAAGAGGTCCCGAGTTCAAATCTCGGTCAGGGTGAGTAACCTAGATAAGTTTTTTCCGGGGTTTCCCTTATCCTGAAACACAAATGTCGGGGAACTCTAAGCTCTATGGAGCCCGGGCTAATTTGAGCATCATTTCACCCATTACATTCATCGGACGATATACTTAACGTTGGAGGGTGTAAATTACAAAAAAGAAAGAAAAAGAAACATTGATGATACAATCGCCAGTAAACCCAGACTCATCCTGAACAAGCTACACGATAAGAAGTTTATAAACAAGGCAAAATTCTGCAACGTGCATAGCAGAAAGTTCTCAACATTTATTCCTCGCATCCGCTGAAGGCGATATAGACACAAATGATTTTCATACAAAATTCTGGAGATAGTCACGGAACTAGAGTGGCTTCAAATCAAGAATTAACATGTGTTGAGCCAATACTTTTATTTTTTTTTTGAGTACAAACGTCAAATTTGTTTGCCTCGACAAGTATTCAATAAAAGTGTTATAGCGTAGAATTCAAATGAATATCATGACAGACGAAGGCTAGAAGCCACAATATATTCTCCCCATAAAAGACTTCCTTTTCTGCAAACTAACACTCTTTCATTCTGTACTCTCTTTATATACATATCTTATGTATCTTTGTATGCACCGAACAGAACAAAACTACTCTGAAGTTATATCCAAGGTATACAATTAAAATTTGTTTGAACACTTCGTCAACAATTACAAATGTGTATTAGTGGTTGAAGATGTTACTGGTAGAGACATCTGTTGACCAAGAGATACTTCATTATCGAGAATTCAGTTTATGTCCTAGTGGGAAAATACTAAACTATCATATTTCGCACACGATCTAGGGCCAGCATTTTGTTGAGGTCGCCTTTTATCTTTGATCTTCTTTCCTTACATTAAGTTTGTTGTTGGCGAGAAGTGTAAACCTAGAACTAAATATTTAAATTTTTCCGAAATTTTGTGTACTCCACAGCCGAACATGCACAATAACTGTTAAGATGGAGACAATGTAGTCCCGCCTCGGTAGCGTAGATGGTAGTATGCCTGCCTCACGTTCAAAAGGTCCTGAGTTCGAATCTCTGTCAGGGTAAGCTACCTGGATAAGTACTTTTCGGGGTGTTCCATTATATTTAAAGGACGAATGTCGGGTAACTCTGAGCTCCATGGACCCTGGAGACATTTGGGTATCATTTCACTCACTTCATTCACCGTCCGATAGGACTTAACTTTGTTGGATGTAAAATTACAGAAAAAATGGAGACAATATAGGGCCATCTGTCTGTACATAGCAAACACACAAAATGGCAGCACTCCACAAGTAACACCAAATAATGGCAGATAGCGTTGTTGCTGAAACATTTCCGCTCCTATGCACCTTTGGATGGACTGGCATAACTCTTATTTTGGGTACTTACTAACAGTTCAGCTGTATTACGTCACCATTTTTTCTCTTTTTGAAGAGAGAGAGAGGAATAGAGGGAGGAAGGGAGGGAACCTGTTTCTATTATTTATTTTTATTTATTTTACCTCACTGTCTTACATGGAGTGGAATGATGTCAGAAAGGGGTATCATATTACCTGTATCTCTTATACTTGCAGTATCCACGGTTTGATGGGTGCTTTGTCCTTAAGCTGGATCATTGTCCATCTCTCTTAGCGTAAAAATTGTCTGAGACGTGAAATCGAACAATCAACCGGCGTGTCCAGTCTGTAACCATGCAAACGTACCTATTATCAGCCAGAGCAGTGCACGCTGTAATGAAGGGTTCACCTTAGGAAGTTTCAAGTGTAATATATCTTCACGTGTAGCATTCCATCCGGTAGGTATCCAACTATTACATTTGTCTATCACATTTTCGTATTCCAGCCTTTCCAGAACGTACCATCACTCGATGCGGAAGTTAATCTGCTGCCCAGCAAAAACGGCATCTCTGGCAGCTGGCCATCCTGTGGCAATACAGTTTGTCTGCCGTTGGAGGAATTTCATTTGCAATTTCGTATGTCACTGCTAACCATTTGGTGATTAACTGCTGAAGGCCCAAACATTTCCATAAGCGCTGCCAGGGCAGCTGCGGATATTTTATCTGTACCTGCGGGGTAATTTCAACTGCTTGACGAAGACAAGCATAAATGTTCTTTACTTTGCGCTTATCACTATCTATTGAGTGCTCCGGTGCTCCAAAGCGTAATAGGCTTTTCGAAAAATCTCGGGTACCTTGACACGTTGTCCTTGGCGCCAAATTTCCATGTGCTTGCGTTGTATTATGGTGTCCACGGGATCACTCTCATTATTCAGGGCAAGCGGGAGCATTTTAATCATCAAGGTTTGCGACGGGAGAGCCATCTCTATTAATCCCCAACCACCTTGCCCCTTCGGGAGGCGTATTTGCGGCCGCGCAACACGGTAGAGCTCCCCTGTCCAGATGAAATAGCCCAAGATTTGTTCTATCCTCTGGCAATACCGCTTTGCTGGTGGTAGTACGTGAGCAAAGGAACCAAATCCTGCTGAGCGCGAAATTGTTACAATATCGTATTCGTTGATCCAAATTCAAAATCCTGAATATCTACTTATACATCATCCCGCGCAATACATTAATCCGGGTCATCCAGTTATATTCCCTCATGTCCGTCTCGCTATCACTAAAATAGACCCCCAAAATCTTCGTACGCGGCAACATAGGCAATCCTAAGATTGATGTGTCTGGCGGATCTGGTCCAATGGCTAAAATCTTGGACTTCTGCATATTAAAAATCATCCCTGTGGATACTTCGTAATCTTATAAACAATCTCTTAAGCGAGGACTATCTTGGGAGGGGTGGTAACTATTACCGAAATATCACCTGCGTAGGCCCTCACAACAATTCGCTGCCGATATATCTCAAGTCCAGTAAGTGTGGATTGCAGCTGTCGAGTAGTGGGTCAACCTACAGGTAGAATAGCATCATGGACATCGGACATCCTTGTTTGACTGAGCGTTTAATCGGTATAGTAGACCTTACATCGCCATTGCAGAGAACTCTTGATGAGGCACCAGCATACATGACTCAAATCAGGTTGCAGAGATTATCAGGCAATTTAAAGTCCATCATACGTCTCCACAAACCCTCATGGATAACCCTGTCAAAGGCCCTTTTGAGGTGCAAATTAATAATCGCTGCAGACTGATGTTCCTGTGCACAATGCAATATACATCCTCTCAAGGCAGCTAACAAATTTTGCAGGGTCGCTCCTTTCTTTACTGCGGCCTGTAACTCGCTAATGCTATATGGTGGTATCTTTTGCATGCGACCAAAAATTATTTTAGCAAACAGCTTGTAATTACAGTTCAACAGCGTGATTGGTCAATAATCCTGTAAGGACTTGGGTCTAGCCACCTTCGGTAGTTGGACCATTATCCCATCTGCATATGTGAGTGGTAAATGCTCTGTGTTCCACATTTTTTGAAAGGGTTGTAATAATTCATTCTGCTTGCAAAATTCATATGGCAAGGCGTAAGGCCCCGGGGAGGCACGCAATTTGGATTTTTGGATTATTTTAAGCAACTCTGACTTGGACAGCGACGGCGTATCCCGCCACAATTCTTCCTGTATCACTGGTAGGAATTTTGACATATACACCTCTACCTTGTGTGAGAGATCTGCGGAACCGGTGAATCGATGTGCTTAGAGGTTGTTCACTTCAAGAAGAATTTCGGTTGTAGTGGAAACTTCCCGTCCATCTATTTCAAGTTGTGTGATTAGCTTCCGGCGACCATGATTACGTTCCTTTGCCAACTGAAAAAACTCGCCTGCTCCCCATGCAGCACTTCCTCCAAGAGTACTCTGGCCAAATACCCCTGAAGATGTTGTGTCTTTCGAGCTTTTAGGTGTTCTTTAAACTCTTGCACTAGTTGCAGAACATTGTCTCCTTGCTGTTGGCGTACGTGCAGCTCGTGGAGGCTTTGGAAGTAGTATTCAATGGTTTCTCTTCTAGCCAGCGCTCGACGACCGGCAGCAGCCCGAAAGAAGTTTCGTGGTGTAGGTTTGGCTTTACACACCCACCAGTCGACTTTGTTTGGTGCACGCGTAAAGGATTCCCGCAATGGTGACCAGCAGTCCTGGAAGTCAGTCATCACTTCCTCATCCGTAAGCAAGGAGTAGTTAAGTTTCCAGTAACCTCTGTCTCTATTGCAGCTCGTCACCCTGCCCTCCAGTGCATGTATTAGTGCGTTATGATCACTAAATGTAGCTGGTAGTATTTCTGTGCAATGAAGGCAGGGTAAGAATTCAGCCGTAACATACATGCGGTTCAGTCCTGAAGCTGATGGTCCTCTCGCGAATGTAAATTGTACAGCTGGGCCGTGCTTATTTCCCCAGGTATCTGTCAGGTGCATTTGTTCTGCTAGCTGCTGCAGAGTACTACACCCATTGATGGTACCTCGTTGATCTTTAGCAGCTAAAGTACAATTAAAATCGCCAACCATGACGAACGGTGCACTTGATGGAATATGGGTCAAGATGTCTTGCCTAAAAAGTTTCTCCTTGCTTTCGTTTGCTACTGCCAGCGTAAATGTTCACCAAGGTAAATGCCCTCATAGACAGCTGAAATGGCTCTATCACAGAGATAAAATTGTGTAGTTTTAAGTCTTGGAAATTAACAATAGCCGTACTGGGACTTTCCGGCCCAAGATTCGCCTCGTACTCGTAGCCATATAAGAAGTTCATATTACCACTATACACCTCCTGCAAAAAGCATATATCTATGTCATAATTTATCAAGAATTCCCTTAAAAGTTTCTGTTTGACCACCTGTGGCAGACAATTAACATTAACCGAGGCCCAGATTTGAACACCTATTGTCATTCAATGGGCAAGGAGCATATCCTTAATGATACCAGGATTTTGAAGAACCAGGTACCATTTTAATATCAGTTGAATCTCCGTGAACAATTCCTGGGCGCGAATCCTCTTTGGTAAGTTTAGCTGAACGTAGTTCTTCTTCATACTCATCACTGTCATCCACTGCCGGCCGCTTGCCTGAGTCTATCTCTTTCGCTTGGGTGGGAACCGGGTGGACTACGTATTAAGTGTAGCACATCCGGTGGTTGCTGTCCTGTTTTGATACCTTGCCCTTCCATCCTCCTGTGCTTACTTCTTAACCGAGGGTGGCGACCCGACATGGCAATGCCAAACTTCTGCCTTAACTGAGGTATTTCAGTGGCAGACACCTCTAACTCTTCATCACTTACAACCGCCGTACCTCCGTCCCGGGAAATCTCAGATAGAGCAGTAAGTTCAGGTGCATTCTGTGTCTCAAACATAGGCGTGATATCGCTGGCCACTGCGGACTTTTCGGTCTCCGCCGGTTTTCTCGTCAGCTCCACTATTACCGGACCATTGTCTGCCTGTTGTGCAGGTTGCTCCGACTGCTGGGCTTCTGTGGACGAACTTGTCGAACCTGATGCTTTCCCTCTATCGACGTCAGCAGCATATGAACTACCACATGTTGCCGCACTGAAGGTCACTGGACGATTCCTTGGGTTCATGGTTAGCCGCGTGGCCCGAAGGGGGCACTCAGCTTTCAGGTGGGTAGTGGCATGACACAGATGACAAACTTGAGGTTGACCGATTTAACTGATTGCCACCAAATGGGTATAGATAACCGAGCTAGCGGGTATGTGACGTTTAAGTCTCATATTCACAGAAATCACGTAGTTGTTAGTCGGAAGAAGATACTGGGAGCTCCATTGCTTTCTGCTTATGCCATACACTGTACCGTATTGGCTCAGCTGCTGCGACAACACAGCGAGGGGAAACTCCGAAAGCAGATTGAAACTTTAACATTCACTCTTTGCTAATCACCCGGTGTAATGCGTAACTTTGCTGTTTCTCCAGAGGTGTAGGTAAGGTTTTGCTCATCTTGATAACGGGATAGGAGATTATCGTACAATACCGCTGAAATCACCTTCACATATATATCACGTTCTCTTGTGTGCAGCTGGAGCGTGTCAACTTGATCCAATTGTAATCCCATGAAGTTTACAAGCCACTAGTGGATTTATAATGCAGTAGGTTTACTTGCCGTTGCTTCAAATTGAAGTTTTAGTGTATTCACACGTTTGTACATCGCCATGGTTACCTTTTCAACTCTAAACCGAACAGGTATAAAATATACCCATTTCAGCAAAACTAGGCGCGATGCGCTGAATGTGCACACGGCAGCACAAAGAAAACCCGCTCTGCCTGGCGTTTCCTACCGTACACAGCGGAAAGACAACCTCGCGTTATGCCAGTCACCGCGCAAATGCGGTCGGACACCCTACTCTCTTGGTGTTGCCAGTTCTAAGGCAAGCGGGCGATAGAGATGGAGGATATATCTGTCTTTGTCTCAACCTAGCAAACATCATACAGCTAGCTGAGATATACAGGGATACAGATGCTGAGAGAGAAGTTCGTTTAATACTTCAGCATGTTTGTAATAACATATTCAATGATTATAGCACAATATGAACCTTAAACCCTTGAATTGGAGAACAGTTCGCTCACACAGCTATCGTTAATATGTACACAAAACAAACTGATTCAAATTAGATGTGTTCTACGAAATAAGGTGTGTGCTACAGTGAAACAAAATAGTGACATTTCAAGGATTTGTGAATATAGCTTCTATTTTAATAGGTCATATTTGTAAATTGTCTGTAATGGACTTGAAACTTATTTTATTTCATTGAAATACTTAGAAAATGCGGAAGATATGAATGTGTATTTATGAAGAAATTTTACATCATGAATCTCGTGTACTAATGTTATGCATTGTGCGCAGAAATTTTAGTCTTGCAGCAACAATATCGTTTCCTTCAAGCAGAAATTTTTGACCATCATTGGTTCTCCTATATTTGAACCTAAGAGATTTCAGTATATTATGCATAGAAGATACAGAATCTGTATATTTTATTTCCTCCCCTCATTAATTTAGTCAACTTTTGGGTGTTGGATATTCACCCTGGTCACATAAATCAGAAATTGCTCTAAGTGAAACACACTTTTGGAAATTGTCTAAGTTGGTGGCACGTTTTTCAGCAGCCCATTGTTTCCCTGGAGATCTAAATATGGAAACCTCCTAATTTGGTAAACTGCTTGCCTTCGTCACAGAATGAGCACTCACGTCACAAGCTTGTAACATTAATTCTCGTCTCTGAGCAAAATTTGTACTTTCGAAAATGTTTTTAATTGACCTCTGTTTGAAAAAGCAATAAACATTAACAAGAATGTTTGTAGCCTATTTATGTAAAATTTTATGAGTTGTTTTCCAGTTACTACAAGGCGCACCAGTACTAGGCTTGCTAAGCGGTATATTTACTAACTTTGAAAAGTACGTGTGCGCTCTTGCAAGATCACCACTTTACTGAATGCAAGGTACAAAATGCAACTGTAGCATAGACTGTGTGTGCTTTTCTTCACTGACAATTTATAATTGTTTTCATTCTAGTCAGTCGCCTTATTTTTCCATACCTCCGATATCGGATGTGCTACACACATGGGGTTTGAAATGTAATCGTCAGACAAAACTAGCTCTGTAACATGGGAGAAACAAAATAATTCTTTAATTGGTATCTTTAGAACGCGTAAAGAAATCAGCCGTAGGATTCGGCAGAGCGAGGCAGTACGCGTGCTTAACTGTACAGCGTTGCAAGCACCGCATTGGCTAGTAGCGATAGAATAACCACGCCTAGCCCCGCCTTATGTTCATACGTATCCTCCAAGCGAAGGGATGAGTCTCAACAGATCGCAGCGTGGTAACTGCTCTACCGAGTAAAACACCCCTCCCGGTACCTAAGTCGTCTACAGACGATTCCGAGTCCCGACTTCGATTGATAGACCCATCATGGACCGTTTGAGGTGGGACGGCGGTTGCCAGAGCGTGTCCTGTCACCGTCCTAGTGCCCCCAGCGGCAACCTCGCTATCCCAGAACGAGGCTTCAAGTACAACGCAGCACTCCAGCAACCAGGGAGGAAGATGTTCTACACTTACCATCTACCGTAGCAGCAGCTGCCTTTTTCTCCGAAGAATGCCTGAGAGAAGCATGCAGAATCTTCGGAGAGAGATACACACCATTGGAGCCCGTCTTGCCTCGCTTGAGAACGCCATCACAGACTTACAGTCCTCCAGAGAGGACATCCATCACCTCCACTCCGTGGAGCTCAACATTGCTCCACGCCTAGGCCAACTAGAAGAAACAATCAGCACAAGCATCGCAGAACGCCACTCAGAACAGACCGAACAACTCACGAAGTTAACAGCAATCGCCCAGCGCTCTGCCCACACCACAACTGACATCCAGACTCAACTACACCTTCTCCAACAACAGCTTCATCAACTCAACAGCAGTGACCAGTCATCCTCTGTGAAGTGCAAGCTCTCACGCTTGGAGGAGAGTCACTCGCATACAGGCGCCAAACTCGACGAGCTCCTAGACCTCAACCGACAGCTCCGCAGCATGGTTGAGCAGCATATTCAAGCCCAGGCAGGCAACTTTAATGTCTCTCTAAGCGAACGCGTACGGGGACTACACGGATTCGATTGCTCCCAGCAATAAAAGAACTACACTGAAACTCCAAAACGATGTACGCCCAATCCCCTTCGTGCAATGCTCAGGACCTCGGTCATGGTCATGGCCAAGGAAACAAACCCCTATTTGCTCCCGCTCACTGTGCGGCAGCATATGATGACGATAATGACGGAGGTGCTACTGCGGAACTCCATAATAGGCAGAAAAATAACTGCCATCCCAAATTCCATATTCAAATCTCTCCTTATAACTCCTTGTTATTGTTAATAAAATCCTTAAAAAAAGTTCTTGCTTCGTGCCTCTCTTGGTCTCCCAACATACGAATCACTCCTATCAAATGAGCAACCCATATTCACGTTTTGGTAATTTCGTAAGAGTTTTCGTGAATAAGATGACTGCCAATCATGGCAACCTTCATTATAAAGATTACAAGCTAGTAATGCAAGGCCATGTATGTAGTATACATCGGTTTCTTCACTCATATAATATATATATTTTTCTGTATTTTATACTCTACAAAATACAATCAATGGACAGAAATTTAATTCCATTACTTATTATACTTATTATTCCTTTGCTCTACAAAGTTAAACGAAAACAATAAAAACCGCGTAACAACGTGTAGCATTTAATCATTTTTGGTATTTACAAAGGGCAAATCTTGTAACTCTATTGCACACGATCTTTAGACCCACGTTGACACGATATTTTTGTTTTTATGTTTAGATGATGGCCATGAGATATTTATATAAATATACATCTTTTGTAATGAAAGGTCTTTGGTGTGGGAAAGCAACCAGTATGGGCATATGGTGGTTCATGTAGCACTTGTCACACGGATGTTCAGCAGTTGACTTAACGCCATTTTGGAATGCGTAACGATTTCTGTGTAATTTGTTGTGCATAGTGACTGCGCTTAAAGTGGCTGGCTTTGTAGGAAAAACTGTTCTTCCCCCTAACCACAACGTCATAAGCATCTTAGGATACACCTATCGGGGGAGGAGAGGTGAAGAACGTTAAGCACGAGTTTAGAGCTGAGAATACCCAGGGTGACCGTTGCGTAAATAACGTTTAGAAGAAAAACTATGAAGGTGAATTCACTGTACGAAAGAGTCATTGATCTTTTCAAATAATAATGATACATGATAATAAATACAATAATACATAATGATACAGTGCTTTATAACATAAATAAAAAGAGATATATTACCTATGCTGTTCTGGTGTAGTACTTATATTACCTACAACTACTAAATGCATATTATTTTGATAATATCCAATGAAAGCTTAGTAAAACATTCCGATACCTTTTTATAGGACCATCATTACAATTTTAAAAGGGTTAAATTACACCAGTGTGCATGAATTTGTTACGGATATTTACTTGCAAATTAAAGAAGCACTTTTATAAGCAAAGATTGCACGTTAGAGCTTTGTTTTTTGTAATCGTGAGATAATTTATCCTAAAACATTGTCCTTTATTCTATGGCAGTTACAGGTGCTGAATGAAATTTCAGTTGATTTAACAAAGCAGTAAATACCTCAAAAGTTAAAAAAAAACTAAGGATTTCAAGAAAAACCAGTAATGAAACTCTATTGCTCTTAAGTGCTGGAAGTTTGTGCAAGAATGTCTGCTAATTTTACAAGTTTTAATAAAGTTAAGCAGTGTAATTTTTGGTAGGGTTTGTAATTTTACGTCCTCCAACGTTAAGTCATATCGGACAATGAATGGAATGGGCGAAATGATGCTCAAATGAGCCCAAGGTCCATAGAGCTTAGAGTTACCCAACATTCGTCTTTCAGGATAAGGGAAAACCCCGGAGAAAAGGTTATCCAGGTAACTCACCCTGACCGAGATTCGAACTTGGGACCTCTTGAACGTGAGGCAGACACTCTACCCCCACGCTACCGAGGCGGGCTCTGGTGGGGTTGGGCTTCTGTTAAACATAATTTAAATAAATAGTCACGTGCATTCCGCAAAATAATTAAATGCCACAAACGCTTTAGAACTCGAGAAGGGTTAGATATGTATTACAAGTATGAACGGAAACCCATGTTAGCATATCCATGTTAGGTTCGATACCCACATTCTCCACATCTTAATTAAATTACGCAAGTGCTGAACGCTAATAACTACGGCTAGTGTGGAGAAAGTATTAATTTCCATCAATTAACTAAAATAATAAAAGTTATATGATGAAGCCTGGAACTCAAGTACTTACGATAGTAAGTCGCCACAAACGGTGATTCCCGGATGCGAGAGCCTCTAGTGGTATACCAGGGAAATATATGAGGCAACTGCAGAATTTAATGTCAGAAAAGCACGTTGACAGTCGTAGCTCAAAGGTTAAGGGCGACTGGACGGAAACCAGGAGATCCGTGGTTCAAATCCCGGCCATGGCATTGAATTTTTCATGTTGAGTCTATCTATCAAAAATCTTAGCCTACGTACGGCTAGTGTGGGGAATTGTTAATTTCCATCAATTAACTAAAACTAATAGGTTTATAAAACTGCACTAAGTCAAACACTTTGTAACTTCTATAAATATAAAACAAGAAGCACGTTTGCCCAGTCTAGGCTAATAGAAGGTACCGCAGTTCTCAGGACACAAGAAAAATATTGCAACAGCGCTTTAACTTAATGAACGTATTGAGAAGATGATGATTGGGTTTAAGAGCGCTGAACTACAAGTTTAGCAGCGCTCTTGAATTGCCTAAAAGGATAAAAAACGAGATAAAGTGCTAAAAGACGGTCATTTAGATAAAAACTATATAAAACAACCACAAAACCACACAACAATACCTCACACACTAAAAGAAAACTTAAAACCGGTAAAACGCTAAATTGACTAATGTGCCCAAATGGTTTGGACCGATATTCTACAATTTAAAGATAAAAAGAAAGATAAAACCTTGATCACCGCTCTCTCGTCATCCGCCAGTGTCTCAGCCAAGCTGGCCGGCAGCTGGAGAGACCGGCGGAGACGTGCTAATCTAAAACAGTCTAAAAGTACGTGTCGGACCGTCAGGTAACAACCGCACAGGGGGCAAACCGGTTCTGGGGTCCGGTTTAATAAAAGATTGTGACTAAAATAGCAGTGACCAATACGCAAACGAGCTAAAACAACTTTCTCCCACCGTGATGCACGAGAGGAAGTGGCCCAGGGATTCAGAAGCTCCTTTACCTCTGTAAGTTTGGTGCTGCGGAGAGCAGATCACTCACCACGCCAGCATGAGAGTACCGCCCTCCGCACAACGAGCCGAAAGTCTTGCGAGAGCACGACAAGTATGTTCACACTGGGCCGTGTGGTAGCCGCTTTAACAGCCGAATCTGCCATTTCATTTCCACGCAAGCCCACGTGACCAGGAACCCAGGCATATACCACGCTAACTCCCGAGGCGTGTATAACGTGGAGGGCGTCCTGGATACGCTGTATAAAGGCGTGTTGGTTGGACAGGTCACGAAGGCTCTGAAGTGCGCTAAGGGAATCGCTGAATATAAGGCAATTGCCCAACCCTCGGCGGCGAATATATAAAAGGGCTCGATGTATGGCGTGGAGCT
This sequence comes from Mantis religiosa, assembly GCA_030765055.1. Classification (NCBI taxonomy): domain Eukaryota; kingdom Metazoa; phylum Arthropoda; class Insecta; order Mantodea; family Mantidae; genus Mantis; species Mantis religiosa. The sequence continues at coordinate 2,070,126 of JAUKNK010000112.1, read as the reverse complement.
CTGCAGTGTAGATCGAATTGCTGCCATGGAGCCCGAATGTAAAGGTTTCGGCTCCATGGACATATGCACATCCCACACCAGCAGAGCTTTTTGAACCGTCAGTATAAATTAAGCATCTAGGAAGCATCTTAGGCATCTCGAGCGTATGCCTCCTAAGTAGCTCCCTGGGGGCTTTGGAGCGACACGCGTGTTCCTGTAATGGACGTCAGAGGAGGTGTCGCAGAAGAGTGTAAACGTTGGATGTGAAGGCATACTATATAGCCGGCAGTCATAATTCCCAAGCAAAACGTCGTTGTGGACGGAAAGGAGGTTGTGCCGCTTCGGCATAGAGGCTTACGACTGGGCTAGTTGACCCCAATTGCCAGACGAAGGCCAGAGTTATGTACCATGTCCAACTTATTCAGCACGGATGGACGAACTGAAGAATAAACGGTGCACCTATAGACCAGCTTGGATCGGATTAGTGTGCGATACAAGCGAAGCAGCACTCCGCGATGCGCTCCCTATCCGCCAGAGATTAAAAGAACGCTCACACCGTGCTTTCAACTGTACTATATGGGATAACAAGCTAAGCTTTCTGTCGAAAATCAGTCCGAGGAACCTAGTTTCATCAGCAAAGGGTAAAACATGGCAACCAAGTAGGAGGAAGGATGGTAACCGACTCTTGTGGCGCCAGAAGTTGACGCAGACTGCTACGTATTGAGAAGGATCACCGCATATGTTTAAGGGTGGAAGACCCTTATAACTGCTTACATGTGAGCATGTGTGGTCAGAAGTGAAAGCTTTGATGCCACTGGGATAGAGTGAACGCGGCTACTATACCAGTACACATTTCGCGATGTCAAAACGTCTTTAAAGATAAGTGCATGTAGTTCCCAGTGCAATAATTAATTTATAATTGTTACGTTTTAATATAATTTTGTTCACATTATTACTCTTTGTTTAATAACCAGGAATTTACTGCTTGTATTTCGGGTGGCATCAGAAAAAATAGAATTGTATGGTGTGTTGGTAAATTTTGAATTCTAGGCTTAATAATTGGATAAAACACCCTTTCAAGATAAAAGCTACAAAATAGAAAAGAAAGAACATTGAGATATAAAGACATAGTCAAACATGCAATTAGAAAGTTAAAGAAGCAAGTCTAGAAACAAAAGAATACATAAAATCCATCAGAAGAGAACAGTAATAAACGAGCTAGGAAAATTAAATTGGTGACCTGTAATCCAATAGCAGCAAGGAAGAAAGGGGGAGGAGCGAAGATAGATTACACCACACTCATATGTGTTTCAATTACCAGCTGTATAAATGTAAAGAGTTATTTATTGGACTGGACAAAATGCAACATCTGCAATGGATGAGCAAATGGAAACTCCACTGACCTGGAAGAGGAAAGACCCTCTTACTTTTTCTGCGTCTTACTTACAAAGAGTAGATAAAGGATTATATTCCATCCGAAAACTAGATACCAAGATATCATCGGAAATACATGTTTTGAGATCCACTGTATCGACCCTCAAAAATAGTTTTGCATATCGTGTATGTTTGAGACAGCACGCGTGCCGTACCGCGTAATTTAAAAAGGAAAGGTAGATGAAATATCAAACGTAGGTGAAAGAAAACTTTAATCAAAACTACATTACCAATTGTTTAAAATTTTGATTTTATGATAATTGGTTATAATGATTTCGATTAAAATCTTAATTTAATATAATTTTATAAGAAGTTAAAAGTATATCTTGATTTTTCTGGGAATGTTCTCTAAACATTCTATAACTAGACAGCGAACAAAATTTTGTTAGAGGCGCGGCTTACCAACACTGTAGTCATCTGGTAGCTTACGCCCTCTACCGTCATTTTAGGTTGGCTCTCCTCCATTACGAGGGCTACACTGGTCTTCTGTTTCACTCACTTTCGCATTCACTTACTAACCCCTCGGGGCAGGGGAACCTTCTGGCTTTATACAGCCAGTCAGCACTTCGGTCGGTCGGTTTATTATGATGATGCATAACCTAAAAATAAACCGCAAACAAGATGTCAAATACCAAGTAAATATAAAAATTCGCACCGATGATCAAGTTTGGTTTAAGAATAGCGTAGTAGTGCTTGTCGAAGGTCCTAAGTACCATTCCCTAATTCTTTAGATTGCCTCTTCTGGCTATTGCTTCGTTACTGTCTAAAATGTATCATGATAGTTTTACGTTATACTTAAATGTGTTTGTTAAGGTTCCAATAAGAGGAGATTGAGGAGGATGAGAAGAAGAAGATGGTGAAGAAGAAGATGGGGTAAGGTGAAAAAAAGTCCAAAAATTCGTTTAGTTTGTAGCCCTGCATATTCTCCGAGTACAGTGATTTGTATAATTGGCGCCATCCCACTGCCGCTAGAAACATTTAAATATCGCGAAAGAAAATTCTAAAAAAAGGGAAAGAGCTTTGTATCATTTTGGGCTCGTAGCAAAGAGGTTTATTTGCGTCTCACTTATGCCAGTCTCGGGGAGATAACAAATAAATTAATGAACAAATAAGAGAATAAATAAATGAATAAATAAATAAGAGTAAACTTAAAATTGCATAACATAAGCAATAAACAGAAAACAACATTTCGAATAACGTTTAATGCCAAAATTTACTGCGATGTTTTTCTGTTACTAAAGGCGAAGTGGTACACTCTAGAATTGTTTTTGTGTAATATTCTTTATTCTTCCAGATCTTTTCCTCTGGTTACTGCTTCACCACCAAAAACAAGCATCAAAGGTAATGGCGCACACTTATCGTTTGAATCGTGAGTTAGGTCTAAAGTTTATATAAAAACCCTACAGCTAAAAGACGTGCAGAATTTACAGAATCTTAGCGTTTCCGGGAAACGTTTAAAACATTTATTTCCATAAGAACTAATTCGGTTATCACAAACACTCTAAAACAGATTAATCATTGCCAAACCGTTATATCCATTGTTAAGTGGAAAGTAAGAAAGGAGGACGAAAAATAAGGAAGGTACAAAGTTGAGAAAAACGGTTAACAGAAATGCAGAGCAGACAAAATCTGTGAATGATAATAAACTAGCCAAAACCCCGTCAAAATGCAACTGACCAAAATTTCAATATCGCGGAAGTTTTGAGTGAGTGGCACGGAATTCTGAAACAATTTGGGGGTCGTAGAAAAGATGGTTGATTGCGCTTCAGTTGTTTCTATCTAGGTACCACAACAAACAATGAATAAATAAAGTAATAAGATAATAAGTTAATAAAAATATATTATAAAGTGAATAAACAATACATTTCAATGGATAATTAATGTGACTCAACCAATATGTGGAATGCCAATTAAATATCACAATTTACTGTTATGATCTCGATTCAATTACAAATAGTGAAACGGCACGCTCTAGAATTAGTTTGGAGTATAATTCCCTTTTCTTACAGATTTTCTCCCGCTGATTACAGTTCCATTTCCTTTAGTATTGCTTAATATTATCACGGTAATTTAAAAATGTTGGTAGGTATGAAAGTTATAAAAGGTATAGGGAGCATAGAGTAGAAGCATTGAAAGTTCGGTTGGCTTATAGCACTGCAAAATCTACAAACCTATTAATTCCAGAACTATCTCGGGAGTAAACAAATAAGTAGAATTAAATAAAATGTTGCATAGCGTGAACAATGAACAGCAATAAAAAAAACTTGGAATTTCAATTAAATATCAGGATTTACCGCGATGATCTTATTTTGTTTAGGAATGGCGAGGTAGCGCGCACTAGATTGAACTTTCAGTACTACTGCCTGTTCCTCCAGATTGTTGCTTCTTATGATAGCGTCATGAACATAAACAAGAAACAACATACTGTGACCTCATGGGTTCGTGAATTTAAAAGTCCAATTGCACAAACTCAAAATGTTCTTTATTTCCACCGAATTACAGTTGGAACACTTGCCGATTACACAGAATTACGTATCGCACACAATTACAATTCGCCAGTTCGTCTGTCACAGGTCCACTCTACACTCACAATTACGTACAACTCCTCGGATACACTTACACAGTCTTCCAGTCCGTTCACTAGCCCGGCGCTCCTCGCGGCTGTTCGCCAAGAACTGCACTGAATCGTCCACTGCAGCCTTATATAGGAAGATCGCTGTTTCTGGAAGCTTCGCTGTTCGGAAAATCATCCCAAAGGTTCCAGACGTCGGGGGGTGGGGAAAGAGACGGTACAGGGCACTTCTAATCATCCCCTCAATTAGTGACACGAGATAAATGTGTAGGCGTGGGCTAAATGCTTCCCGTCTGGCCCTACCTGCAAGCTGGTTCTATCGGGAATTACGATGTTTGGGGACAATACAAATAATATATAAATGTATGATATTGCATAGAATAAAAACAAAACGGTAACAAAATGACAAGGGACGGAAAACTAGAATCATTGAAAATTCGTTTGTTTTGTAGCACTGCTAATTCTACGATCTAAACAGTTCGTCTTATTGGCGCCATTGCATTGAGTATAAACAGTTGAAGAATGTGAGAGGAAAGACTAAAAGGCGGCAAAGAGATTTGAACCATTTCGGCGCCAATCACAGCAGTTGATTGCGTTTCACCTAGTTCTATATCCGGAGACAACAAATAAATAGAACGAAATAAAATGTGGCATATCGTGAACAATGAACAGCAGCCAGAGTGTCGAATGTGAATTGAATATTAAGATTTACCGCAATGATCTTGTTTTGTTTAGGAATGGCGAGGTAGCGCCCACTAGATTTAACTTTGTGTACTACTCCCTGTACCTCCAGATTGCTTCTGCTTATGATAGCGTCATGATCATAAACAAGAAACGATAAAAAATAATATATAAATGTATGATGTTTCATAGAATAAAAATAATCCGGTACCAAAATGACAAGGGGCGGAAGACTAGAAGCATTGAAAATTCGTTTGGTTTGTAGCACTGCAAATTCTACGATCTAAACAGTTCGTCTTATTGGCGCCATTGCATTATCAGTATAAACAGTTGAAGAACATGAAAGGAAAGAGAAAAAGGCGGCAAAGAGATTTGAGCCGTTTTGGCTCCGAACAAAGAGGTTTGATTGCGTTTCACTTAGTTCTATCTCCGGAGACAACAAATAAATGGAACGAAATAAAATGTTGCATATCCTGAACAATGAACAGCAGCCAGAGTGTCGACTGTCAATTTAATATTAAGATTTACCGCGATGATCTTGTTTTGTTTACGAATGAGAAGGTAGCGCCCACTAGGTTTAATTTTGAGTACTACTCCCTGTACCCCCAGATGGTTTATTCTCATGACAGCATCGTGACCATAAACAAGAAACAACAAACAAATAATATATAAATATATGGTGAAGCATAACCTAAAAATAAACAGAAACCAAAACTTCAAATATCAGGTAAATATAAAAATTTACCGCGAAGATCTTGTTACGTTTAATAATATCGGGGCAGCGCCATCTAGAGTTATTTCTGAGAACTATTCCCTATTTTCTCAGATTTTCTCTTCTATACTGCCTAACTTTATCATGATACTTTTGAGTTGTACCTAAATATGTATTTAAAAATGTCGAATAAGGAGAAAAGGAAAACGAGAAGTAATAAGAAGTAAGGTGAAACAAATGCAGAAATTTGTTTATTTTTGAACACTGTAAATTCTACGAAGTAAACGCTTCGCCTTATTGGCCCCATTGCATTTCGAGTAGAAACAACTGAATATCCCGAAAGAAAAATGAGGAACTTGTATTCGAGAATACAAGATGAGGAATATTAAAGATAACAGCAGCGAGGTATTGACTAAAATGAGAATTTTGATATTATCATGTAATTAAAGTTTGTAAAATAACGAAAATTTATTTCGGGTAAGTTTTTTTTTCTCTATTTCTAGTGATGTCTCTCTAATGTGAGGGGCTGTTTCAATTAAACGCACTTCAAGATCATCGATATGTGTATTAAAACCTGTCAAACTGCATTTGAACATCACTGTACCCCTTTCACACCATTTTAAAGTATATTCATTTCTCTCTCTACTTGATGTTAATCAAGTTATGCAGAAATAATCGTATTTCTAATACTTTATTTCACTTTGTCCCATCTGAGACCCTGTGGTTCAATCAATGAAATGGATAAAATAATATTGAAATAACACCAAATAAATACAAATTAATAAATAAATAGGAAAATAAATAATTAAATAAATAAACAAATGAATAAAAATACTGAATTGTATAAAAAAGAAATGCAACCAAAAAATGGAATGTAAATTAAATATCAGATATTACTATTATGATATGGATTCGTTTAGAAATGGCGAAGTGGCGCCCTCTAGAAACAGTTTGCAGTATTATTCCTTATTCTCTCAGATTTTCTCTTCTGATTACTGTTTCATCTCCTTCACTACTGCTTACAATTATCACGGTAGTTTTAAAATGTATATAAATATAAATGTTAAATATGTATAGGTAGGAAAAGGAAGAAGAAGAAGAATCAGAATAGCATCAAAAGTGCGTTTGGTTTGTAGCACTGCGAATTCTACGAGAAATACCAAGGCGGCCCGGGTTCGATCCCAGGCGACCGCAAAGTGAAATTTGTGGTGGAAATCACGGCTCTGGGGCGGGATTCCTCCTAGACCTCCGGTTTACCCCGCCATCTCATTCCACCGGTGCTCCATCTTCATCTCATGTATCATCAGTGTCACCACCTGCGGTGCCGTATGTAGTAAAAGCGGGCGTTAAACACTACACACACACACACACACACACACACACACACACACACACACACACACACACACACACACACACACACACACACACACACACTCACTCACTCACTTCTACGAGAAAAAAAAATTAGCTTATTAGCGGCATTGCCTTCTGAGTAAAATTATTGAAAATCACAATAGTAAATATTTTTAAAAAAGCACAAGGAGATTTGAAGCATTTTGAAGACGTATAAAGAGTTTAGAATTGCGTTTCACTTATTTATATCTCGGAACATTACAAATAAATGGAATGAAATAAAATATTGCATAGCTTGAACAAAGAACAGCAAGCAGATTTTCGATTGTCAGTTAAACATCAATATTTCCCGCGCTGATCTTGTTTTGTTTAGGAATATCGAGGTAGCGCCCTCTAGGGTTAGTTTTGAGTAATACTCCCTGTTCCTGCAGAATGTTTCTTCTGATGACAGCATCACGACCATAAGGAAAATATAAATAAAGGGAAGATGATGCATTAGCTAAAAATAAACAGAAAACAAGATGTAAAATTTCACGTACATATAGAAATTCGCACCGATGGCTTTTTTTTTTTTTTTTGTAGTTTTACTTCCTCCAACGTTAAGTCATATCAGACGATGAATGGAATGGGTAAAATGATGCTCAAATGAGCCCAGTGTACAAAGAGATTTGACTTACCCGACATTCATCTTTCAGGATAACGGAAAACCCCGGAAAAAACTTATCCAGGTAATTCACCCTGACCGAGATTCGAGCTCACGACCTCTTGCACTGATGACCTTGTTTAGCTTAACGATAGCGTAGCAGCGCTTGTAGAAGGTCTTGAGTACTATTCCATATTTCTTTAGATCGCCTCTTCTGACTACTGCTTCATTACTCTCTAAAATGTATGAAGATAGCTTTAAGCTGTGCTTAAATTTGTATGTTAAAGTTGGAATAAGTGGGGCGGAGGAGAAGAAGAAGAAGAAGAAGAAGTAGAAGAAGAAGAAGAAGAAGAAGAAGAAGAAGAAGAAGAAGAAGAAGAAGAAGTAGGAGGAGGAGGAGAAGGAGAAGGAGGAGGTGGAGAAGGAGAAGGAGAAGGAGAAGAAGGAGGAGGAGAAGAAGGAGGAGGAGGAGGAAGAGGAAGAAGTAACGTGAAAACAAGTTCAAAAATTTGTTCAGTTTGTAGCACTGCATATTCTCCGAGCTAAATGGTTCGTCTAATTGGCGCCAATCTGTTGCCGCCAGAAACATATAAATATCGCGAAAGTGAATTCTAAAAAAGGGGAAAGAGGTTTGTATCATTTGGGGCTCGTAGCAAAGAGGTTTGTTTGTGTTTCACTTATAACAGTCTCAGGAGATAATAAATAAATTAATGGAATAAACAAGAGAATAAATAAATAAGAATAACTTAAAATTGCACAACATAAAAATTAAACAGCTTACAAAATATCGGATAACGTTTAATCCAAAATTTACTGCGATGGTTTTTCGTTACTAATGGTGAAGATACACAAGTATGGTCAGCTGTTCGGCGGATGTATGGCAAGTATCGCCGGACGGTAATTCCCGGCCTTGCTATCAACGGTTCCATGTGCACCACCGAGCAGGACATAGCTGAAGCCCTAGCTACCACATTTGCTGCTACTAGGTCTAAGGTTTATATAAAAATCCTGCAGCTAAAAGAGGTTCAGAATTTACAGAATCTAAGCGTTTCTGGGAAACTTTTACAAGATTTATTTCCATAAGAACTAATTCGGTTATCACAAACACACCAAAACAGAACAATCTTTGCCAAATAGGTATAACTAGTAAGTGGACGGTAAGAAAGGAAGAGGAAAAATGAGGAAGGTACGAAGCTGAGAAAAACGGTTAACAGAAATGCAAATCAGACGAAAACTCTGAATGATAATAAACTAGCCTAAAACACAGCTAAAGTTCAACTGACAAAGATTTGAAGATCGCGGAAGTTTTGAGTAAAAAGGGGCAAAGAGATGTGCTATGCATCCATGTGTGTGTAACACGACTGAACATTGAAGATCTGAATGTCAGACCTCCGATCTCATGCCAGATCAGGACTAGGCCCTCTACAGGCAGTGGAGTGTTTTGTAAGGAAGGATAATATGCGGCAGAAGATGAGGCTTAAATTATATATAAGCCATCTGTTGTGTTGTTTTATGTGCCTAGACGCAGTCTCGGGCGTTTGTAGTGGTCTCCAGGATCGATGTCCTAGTCACCTAGACCGCGGCAGTGGAGTGTTTTGTAAGGAAGGATAATATGCGGCAGAAGATGAGGCTTAAATTATATATAAACCATCTGTTGTGTTGTTTTATATGCCTAGAAGCAGTCTCGGGCGTTTGTAGTGGTCCCCAGGATCGATGTCCTAGTCACCTAGACCGCGGATGAGGGAGTTGAAGTTGGGGGAGAGGTTTTGATAGAAGGAACGTGAAAGGGTATGGATGTAGTCTGTTATTGCGGGGATACGTAGGTCACGTCGGATAACTAGATGGGGGATGTACCAAGGGAAGTCTGTGGCAATGCGGAGGAATCGAGATTGTGGAATTTCAAGGCGGTGTAGGTGAGACTTGGCTGCTACTCTCCATATTTCACTGGCGTATGTGGTGGCTGGCCGGAGTACTTGCATATACAGGAGCAGCTTTGTAGGCACAGACATGACTGATCGTCGGTTATAGAGAGGGTATATCACACCCATTCTTTTGCTAACTTTATTAGCCTCATATGTAATGTGGTCTCTCCACGTCAATTTGATGTCGAGGAGAACACCAAGATACTTAACAGCATCCATGTGTGTAGTTCAATTGCTGTAATACTTGTGTCATTTTAGCAAATATAATGGGAAAATTGTGTAGTGGAAAGTTAATAAAGAAAAAGAAAGCTAAGCTTTTAGCTGGAACAAGATGGAAACATTCCACAGCAGATAAAAATGAAGAATCTTATGCTATTAGCTCTACAGCTGAAAGTGTTACATTTCCTCCCCCAAAGTTGTAGCGCCAGATTACCTTCTTGTGTCAGTAAAGTTTTGAAGAACGTGATTTCAAAAGTATTGTGTAGTGCATGTAAAGAGGAATGTGTTACTGTGAATTTTTGAGAGTTCTATGGTTTTTCTATGAAGTTTGTAGTGGTATGGTTAGGTTTTGTATGAAACTTTTTCAAGCAAAAGAAAGGGTACAACCACAGAAAAGAAAACTAAAGGTGCTTTTGATATAAACATGAAAATTGTGACAATATTTTATGTGGTATGCAGCACTGTACTACTGCTCCAGCTCCGATCGATAGCCCTGGTATTTAAAATCTCCAGTAGGCGTATGCTCATGGTGGTTTTATAACATAGCTGTTGCAAAAGGTGATAAGCCTAAGAGCTACAAAAATGAGACCCATACAACTCTAAATGCTCATGTATTGGAGAAAATGGTACCCCTATTGTAAACGTTGTGTTCAAGAGATCTGTTAGAAAGATGTACCAGAGAAAAGACTCAAAATGCAAATGGAAGACTATATAGTGTAATTTGGAATATTTGCTCCAAGAAGATCTTTATTTTAGCCAAAAAAGGTTGAAATGGCTATGCAAGAAGGTATATCTCTTCTAAATCAAGGACAGCTTTCGACTAAATTGGCAAAGAAGTCAGAAATTTCTCCTCTTTCCAAAAAAATAAGTAAACGCAGAGATGAACGCCGTGTCAAGCAGAGTGACGACTGTTAAATTTAGAAATCAAAAGGAGAAATGGAACAAGAGTGGCAAATATCATCAAAGAAGATTTGAGGCTGAAAGTTGAGGGAATGTTGTACGCTGCAGGAGAATTCTAATGAGAGAATGAAGTGCAATGTTTCCAATGAATGAGTTCTAAAACTTTAAATAGCTTTTCCTCCGTATAACAATTTCCATGCTTTGGGGTAAACACTTTTGCAGTAAAAATTGGTAACTTCAGAATATGTAGAGTATAACTTGTTAAAGAAAATAGTGCATTGGTTTGTTGATCACACTCATTAATGCTTTGAAAGGACCAGATTAAAAAGAAAACGGTCGGTAGAGCACCTGCCTATCGTGCTAGGGGTCCCGGGTTCGATTCCCGGCGGTGGGGGTGGGGATTTTTCTCCGACCAAGATAATTCCCCATCTTCCCCAGAGTCTGGAAGTATGAATGAGAGTGTGAATGTGTGCGTGATGTAATGATAAAAAAAACAAACATAACGAGTTAACACCTTCAGTATGTTCCAAAGGAGAACGGCCGCCGATATGACCATAGCAGTTAAAGGCGGGGTATAAATGGAACAAGCAAAAAAAAAAAAAAAAAAAAAAAAAAAAGAAAAAAAAAAAAAAAAAAGAAAACTACCTCAAGATATCCTACTCACTGATTTAGAAGATAGCGACTTTTCTCACTAATTCATTGTAGATCCTCTTTTTTTCTCAGAACACCACTGATCATAATCTAGTCTGGCATATCTAACCTCTCTTTTCAATTGTTATCCATCTTATTTAATGTTATTGTATGTGTTAGTTATCCCGTTATATACTTTATCTTTTATTATGTTTCATTTAAATGTGTTCCTAATTGTTTTCTGTTTATACGAGGTACATCCAGAGAGTAAGATCTGTTTGGTAATAAAATAAAATTGTGTTCAGATAGAGAAAATGTATTTATTGCACAAAATTCTACAACTTTTAAACTACCTTTTCACATAACTACCGAAATTTTGCTGGCATTTGTCATAGCGAGGCACAAGTTTTTGTATACCTTCTTCATAGAAGTTTGCCGCCTGTGTCTTCAAACAGTTGGAAACATTTTCTTTCAGCTCTTCGTCATTGTTGAAGTGTTGACCGCCAAGGAAAGATATGAGATGCAAAAACAGATGAAAGTCGCTAGGAGCGAGGTTAGGGCTGCACGGGTGGTGGCCAAACACGTACCAGCCAAATCCCTGCAGGATGTTTTCCGTAGCATTTGCAGTGTGTGGTCGTGCGTTGTCGTGAGGAAAAACAACACCTTTTGACATCGCAAATTTGCCGATAAATTTCAATTGCTGTCACTTTCCTAGCATCCAGAAAACGAATCACAGATCTGATTTCACAAGCGGCGGGATTTTCAATCAACACCGACATTGTAAACAAGCACAACGAAGCGTACGTGGCTGACTGCGATCTCACAATGGCGCATGTTTCTTCTCCTTGATACACCCCGTAGGGGCGGGGATCCGTCCCCTTCAGCTGCCGTGGAGCGGCCGCTGCGGACCCCTAGCACTCGTGGTACCTCTGACGTTACTAGAGGAACCTCGGGCCGAAAATTCTAGCCCCTCCCTGATAGGGAGTTGTTCGAATTTGGTTGGACTCGACGGGACATTGGTTACGGATACCCGTGGGTGATCGGGTACGTCTCCGGACGGGGTTGAGGGTAGCCATTAATATTCCTGCGTACTAGCCAGCATAGCTAGTTCAAGGTGTGCTAGATTACCAGGTGGCCCCCCCGAGGTCATATCGGTAGCGTTCCCATTTTGGAGTTGGCGCGCGTAAGTGGCGTATCCACTTCCATCCCGTCTTGAGTCCATAGGACCACATGGGGGGCTTGTTAGTCTCTAGGTCTTGCCCTATGGAAAGAGCCTCGGAGGCGCCGGGCACCCTTTCGGGACAGCTCGGTAACTCCCTGGTAGGAGGAGATCCGTGTCCTTGGTCCTACGGGACCACGACTAATGGGAGTAGATCCTCTGGCATGAATTGAATCTCCTTGATACAGAGCGTATACCGCGCGTATGTGGAACTGCGATCGCAGCGCTGCAGCAGAGGTAAATTGAAACAGAACTTACTTTCTGGACGCCACTTGTATTGGGTATAAATTTATCACCTATTGTAGATGTTAGAGGACAGTAGTTCCTCAGTTGTTAATTTTTATGCAATACTAATGTAATTTATCAATGGCGTGTATAGCAATACTGCTGATCATCCTAATAATAAATTAAAAAAGCACTCATACATAAAAGTATATCATTTTTTTCTTTGTCAATATTAGTAATATTTCTTTTTATTCTCTTCAGAGGAGAAAACATTCATAATTCTAATAAATATTAATATTTTGGGAAAACACTGTGCAGTTTTATTGCATAGACATTGAAAAAATGGCATACCAAATTTCAGGCCTATAATTTAATTCTAAACTCCAAAAAGTATACCCTTTATTACTATACAATTCCTTCAAAAAACATGATAAATTATTTTCAGTTTCAAAACTATTTAACATAGAGCAGTGAAACTTATACCATCCATATATCATGGCAGGTGTAACTTAATCTAAACGTTTCATTAAAATTGGCTAATTAGGGAGGAAAATCCATTTGGTACCAGAGTGTTCCCTAACAATAGGATCTGGTATTGAACGGGAGCATTTGAACAACAATACTGTTTTGACAGTTACTGCTTTCTTTTATTATTCTATCCTATTAGTATAATACAGGTAAATGATATTAACTTAAATATCATGAGTAATTCATTTGCATCAGTTCCGAAGAATCTATAGCACAACATTAGTTTTAACACTGCAGCTATAACAGAAAACACTTAAAAGTGATATTACATGCCTGTAACTAGACCGCGAACAAAATGCAGCTGGAGGCGTGGCTTACCACCACTGGAGTCCTCTACCTTTCCCCCTCCGTTATTTTATGTTGCCTCTCCCTCATCGTACGGGCTGCATTGGTTATCTGTTTAATTCACTTTCGCGTTCACTGTTACACTCTCTCTTCGCATATTCTGCCGAATCACTGCTTTGTTCCTCAGGGTTTAAAGAAACTATGATTCAACCTATTTGTTGATCGATTGTGAGGTCATGTCTGAGGTAATTACTTTCTGTTAACTTTGAAAATCAAAACAGCATTTGATTATCTGCATTTCGTGTGGTCTGCGCTCTGCGGCATGAAGGAAGGGAGGGGCGGGAGTCACGTGATGCTAGGATGGCGTAGAAGGGGAGAAGGCTCTCCTCCCACATGCGTCCACCGAACACTGTTTTGCGGTCTACCTGTAATTCAATTAATTACAAAGAAACAACAAAACGTTCTGTTAACATTCTATACATTGCTAAATCATTTAAATGATATAAATAACACGGTACCTAACCTTTTCTATTAATACAAAGACACCTTGAAGTAAAACTGCAGCTTTTGCTTAGTTATATAAAGAGATATAAATAAGAGAAATTATAAAATTTAGGTTTAACTAATGTTCAAGTTCTAATTGTAGACAGAATAAAGTGCAAAATCCCTGTTGTTGCAAGTAGAAGGTCCTTTTTTAGGTTAAATCAATATAAGGCCAGAAATATAAGGCAAATTTAAACAGTCAACCGTAATAGCTGGGTTGCAATTAATGTAATAAAGAGTACTACACTCAAGAACAACACTGATGGTGATAATAGAAATAATATTAATAATAACACTGGTCAACAATGAAAATTATAAATAAATAATTTCTGCTGATTCCTACGTATTTGTGCAAAATCCAAAAGTCAAGTTAGAAATGCTCCAACACCCACTACTTTTTTGTAATGTTAAACAAAAGTGTTATAATTACACAGGGCAACGATGAAAATGTTTTGGGATTAAAAATAGTGAATTTACATGTATTTCCATCTGCTGAACTCAAAAATCACCATAACACGATAGATTAGCTCTTGTTTTGAAGATAAAGTGAAATTTAAATTTTAGAGTGAAGACTTTAAATTTTGGGGAATTATTTTAGGGAGTTGGCACACCTGTCGAATAACAAAACATAATCCGAGAGAATTTTTGGAAATTAAGTGATGCAAAAGTTAAGGATGGCATTTTTGTCGGACCACAAATAAGATAACTTGTAAAGGATCCTGCATTTGACCAAATTTTGGAGGGGAAAGAAAAAGAAGCTTGGGAAGCCTTCAAGGATGTTGTTCATGGATTTTTAGGCAATTAAAGAGATGACAAGTACAAGCATTTGGTGACAGTGCTCCTGCAAAAGTACCGCAACCTTGGATGCAACATGTCCTTAAGATCCATTTTCTCCACTCCCACCTAGACTTTTTCCCTCCTAGTTGTGGAGCTGTTAGTGATGAACATGGGGAGAGATTCCATCAGGACATATCTGTTGTGGAACAAAGATATCAGAGCCTTTGGAATGAAGTTATGCTTGCGGATTACTGATGGTCTTTGTATAGGGATTCTGCGGAACTCCATGACAAGAGGAAAGCCAAAAGATGACGAAGTAAATAGGCCACCACATGATTCTCTTCAGACACGACTATCTGTGAAGTATTTTTCCAGCAATTTAGAGCTCTTAGCATATAATTACCAGTTAAAAGAATCAAATTCACTTTCATTGTTGTTAGCATGTATGTAATTAAAATGTATCCTTTTCTCTCAATCCGTTAATATGTAATACTTCCACCTTGTGTATATCATAGAAACTAGAGCTAATAAAAGTATTTGAGTGTCATATTTGTTTTTATCAAACCAAAATTAGTATGAAGTGCCTCATGAAGTGCTCGAAACATTCAAAAATTATTTTTGTTGTCCAGTGTTGTCAGCTTAGGGCGGTAAATGTGCTCATTAAATGAAAGCAGTTTTATCTTATTAGGTCAACAAATAGGGCAACAAATGGCACATTTGCTTTAGGTGTTTGCTGTCTGTGACTTCAGGAATGGCAATGTCCAAAAATGAGCGTCTCCAAAGCTATACTTTTACCGTCCAGGCAAACGTGTCCAACAGCAGACAAGAAATGTTTGTTGCAGATACAAAGTGTCCTGCATAGTTGCCAAACGAGTAGAAGCTAATCCTGCGTGTTATCAGTTGTAAATTAACAAGTTCAGTGTTTCTAATAGTGTATTTTCTTTAGGATTGTGTATTAGGAGAATAAATGTATCGCAAAATAGGTAACTGATAAAGCAACCATTCCTTTATTAGGTATGACATTCATAATTTCCCTATGAGGCTGCAGCATTTTGAAAATGCAACACAGATTAATTTATATCTGTAAGTGACGGGGCATGACGTAATATCCCACTCTCATTGAAGTTCAGCTACTGGATCATTCAGCTATCCCTTGATTAATTGCTGTATCTGAAAATAAAACCAAAACATTGAAATGCTAACATGCTTTTACTTTACCGTGAATGGTCTTCACAGCAAAACGTTAACTAACGTGTTATATCGTCTTAAAGTACAACAATCATTGACAGTGATTTGCACTTTGAGCCCAGTAAAAATCCGGCTCTCCCCGCCAGTTACCGCTCCATTAGCCTCCTGTCAGACCTCTCGAAAGCTTTCGAGAGGCTTGTTTTAGCCCGCTTGTCGCCTCTACTGGGGGACATTCAAGCTATCCCTCCCCATCAGTTTGGTTTTCGTCCTGGGCACTCGACATCACAGCAGTTGATCCGTTTGGTGGAGGCCGCCACCCTGGGTTTCCAGGAAAGAGCATACACCGCGGCAGTGTCTCTGGATGTCAAGATGGCCTTCTCTACCACCTGGAATGCGGGTCTCCTACATAAGTTAATCACCCTAGGTCCTCCTATACATATGACACATCTTCTGCAAACTTTCCTTAAACACAGACACTCCACAGTCACTGTGGTGGGAGACCTATCTACTAGAAGGCCCATCAGAGGCGGAGTCCCCGAAGGCACTGTTTTATCCCCTACACTTCTTAGCGTGTATGTGGCGGATCTCCCCACGGAGCTACATGTCAACATAGCCCAGTATGCAGACGATGTGCTGCTATACAACACAGATAGAAACGCACGCAGAGCCTTCAACCCAATACAGCGACACCTAAGCCTTATTCACGACTGCTGCAGGCTTCGGCGATTGTCCATCAACCCGGAGAAAAGCCAAGACATTCTCTTCATCAAGCGTCATTTTCCCGCCAAGCTCCCCTCCTTTAATTATTCTGGCAGAAGTATAGAATGGACAAACTCTCTCAAGTATTTGGGTGTAAAGTTGAAAAGGGGCCTAAATTTTGGGGGCCACATCCAGGAGGTAGCTCATCGGGCATGCGGAGCTTCGGCTTCGCTATACCCCATGATGCGGCCAGGGATGCCAACACCCCTTAAGCTGCGCCTATTTCAGGCTTTAATTCTTCCAATCATGCTTTATGCGTGTAAGATCTGGGGCATGGCTGCAGGAACCAATCTGCGACAACTCCAGCGTGTACAAAATAGATGCCTTATGCTCATCTATTCTGTGTGCTGTAGGTTTCCCGTGAGATACCATCATGAAGCCTCATCTCTCCACTATGTAGAAGATGTCATTAGGCGCCGGGCCACAAAATTCTACGCGAGTTTGCCTCAAAATCAGAGTGACCTGGTTAGGTCTCTAGGGAACTATAGATCCTCAGAAAGACGCTACAAGCTCTACCGGATTCCCCGTATTGCATGCGGGCACACCCGGTAACAATGAAGTTGTTATTACAACTTCAAAATTATTACTATTTGAAAATTGATCAATCATTCTAAATTAAACTCTTCCTAAATTTTCTCACACCAGCGGTGCACATAAGCGTTATATCCGAGTTGGCTACCATGAGGAGCTACGGCTATCTCCCTTCTTTTCATCCACATAAATTAAAACCACCACCCTGCAAAACACCAGATATCCTGTCATTAAGTGGTTAAGTCCGTGTGGGACAGGTACACGAATGACACACGTCGTGCTGACCCTCAGTCAGCCGCCAGCTGTTTGAATGAATGAATGAATGAATCATTGACACCTCCAGAAACAATGAGAGTTTTAAACACAAATACATTATCATGCTTTTTTCAATGGACCTGTAGTAAGTAGTGAAGATAACAAATCAAAGCTCTTTCTTCTAAATACAATTTTCCAAGAGAGACTACAGAAAAACAAACAGATACAAATTGAAAATCTGATTCTTAGTTTGAATCAGCCTATCGCCTTACGTGATGAAGTATGCTAGCGCTCAAAGTGGTTTCGTGGTACACTAAACCTCTCGTTTTCATTTCTTGTATCCCGTCTCCATTCTCGAGGTAGGAACTGTTTTCCTTCATAAGTCCACAGAAAGAACACAATACAGAAAACAGAAACACAGCTATTATGGTTTAGGAATTTAAGGGGAGGCATCTGTGAAAAATGCTAAAATCCAGAGTTTACATCAGAACTGCTTGAAATTTTGTCATTAGCTGGGGTATAGGGAATCTAGTTAAGCTTTTAAAATTCATCTTTCCATCTTAAATAGTTTTTTCAAAAAAATATTTAGTGCTTTTTATAGTATGATTTTTGTATGTTATATAAAAAGTCCCAGGTCGTAAGGTTTTTCTTTTAGAAACTTTAAATTTTAGATTCAGGTTTCTCTGTACATCAGTTATAAAAGTTGCTATACTTTTAAAGTGTGTATCAAGTATTTTTGGACAAAAAATTTTTTATCTGAATATATATTAAATTTTTCTTAATTTTTTTGCAATTTTGAGATTTAAAAATCATTAATAAATAAACTGTTTAATTTAAATAAAGAAAACCACCAACTTTTATTAAACATTTATTTAGGATTATGTATGCAAAGTTTAATACAAATTCGTTGAGAATTGCAGAAGTTGGAGCATTTTGAAGATACAAAAATGTTCAAAAATTGAAAATGGAGAAAAATGAATTTAAAGATTTAGATAGAAATTTCACTACTTTCTTTACTTTGAAAACTCCATGCATCATATGCAGGCTCTACAGCTATCTTATTACCTTCTTTCTCTTTAATTTAGTTACCTTTGGCCCTTTTTTTATAATTTTTCTATCTACAATAGTTTTTACCAAAAAAAAAAAAATAAAATAATAATTTAATTTTTTGCTGCAATTTCTTTACATTGGGAAACATATTACATTCTCTACAATTTTTGATTCTGGTTCCTTCAGATAGTAGTTACAAAACTATATATATATATATATATATATATATATATATATATATATATATATATATATATATATATATATATATATATATACTTATTTGCCCATGTCTAATGGTTCTGGAGGAGAAAATTTAAGGAATATGATAGAATTTTCTTGATTTGTTTTTAATTTTATTTTTTCAATACCAATCATTATTAATTTTTTCATATACAGCCTAAATTTTTATTTCAAAATTATCTAGGGATATACATATATGCAAAACTTAAAGAAATTCATTGAAAACTTTAGTGTCTGGACTATAAGGAGTATTAAAAATGCTAAAAGTTGGACATGAAGAAACATCTAGTTAGAATCTGTAAATATAAACAACATTTTTTTATATGTTTCAAAACCCTCCTGCACTATATGAAGACCACTCAGCTAGTTTACTATCCTCTTCTGTTTTCAATCTAGTCACCTTTAACTGCTGCTTGGCAGATTTATATTTGCTCAGTGAACTTTGATCACTTTGTTTTAGCTTTCACCTATCCCTAATACTGCTAATTTTGTTGCTAACAAGACTTACTTTACTTGCTGCAACTTTTGCCTTAACTTTAAGTCTATCTTTATAACCCGTATTAAATTTACTAACAGCTGCAATCACTGCAATTTGCAATTTATTTCTTAATACAAAAACTTATTTGTGACATTTACTCCATTGAAACTTTCATTAGCATTCTGTGCTTCTCCCTTAATACAACTTTCCCATAGAATAGTACTAACTAATCTCTTTATTTTTGTCTATGAGATGGAAATTATAAGTAGAATAGTTCATGCAATTCATATCCATGGTCATACAAAACTTCTGCATAGAAATATGACCCTTAACAATGCCCAGAAGTACATCAACCATTCTTCTATTTACATCAAAAGGTGACCTATTAGAATCAATGTTAACTCTTGGGCTATCATGTTTTCACTTAACATTTATCTCAAAAAGGGCATTCTAGTATCATTACTTACAATTATGGCTAGAACACCTTAAAGTTTTATTATATTTTGCTTTGAAATAGCCACTGTACTTCTAACCTAACCTGGTATGAATCATATACCTACTGTTGCAACAAGAAAGCAATACAATGTTAAATCGGGCTTTATTCCTATTCTAAACAATAATAATTTAATATAAGCTGCTATCCACAGCTTTCACTTGCATGTAAACCATATTTCACAAACACTACATGTCAGTGGAAATCTTTGTTTACTTTCAAAAGTAGTAAGTGGGAAATAATATATAAAAATGGTAGCGGAAAGGTTCAGTAGCTTCCACAAACATCCAGAAGATTTCTCTGCACATTACCACAGTTACAGAATCAAACTGCGTAGTTTAAACGTGAGAATTACATCAATTTCTTTGCGACACACTGGAAAAGGCAATATAAATGGCCACGCCCACCCACACATGGGCGTTTAAATAATGACGTAGCGGCTCTTTAAATGGCGCTAGCATCTAACTGACGGCAGATTCAGAAACTACAATGTTTAAACATAATTTTAATGCAAAAAACGGAAAATTTTTTTTTGTCATTTTTGACGAAATTTCACCGATGCCTCCCCTTAAGTTAATGCACGTTGTGGGTAAAAAAAGTGTGTGCTTAAGACCATACGACAGAAGTGAAAACTAAAAAACTCTTCATTACAAATTATTCTTAAAAATTATTTTCAAAAATTTAATGTTGACACATTCTTGCCAGTTGCGCGCTAAACATTTCACGTCTTACGCTAAGTGTACTCATAAATGAAAGTACTCTGAAACAACTGAATGACCACGGACTTGCGACCGTGCGAAGAGGGTTTTACATAAACGATGTATAAAGGAAGTAAAATCATATCACATAATATACTGTTTTACATGTATTTTATTTTTATATTAAAATACATGCTATTTCACAATCATATTTCATATTTTGTTTCTTGCTGATACACATATTTCATTGCATTTTTATTTATAACATCGATGTTTTTGTCTGATGTTTTGCCTTTAAATTTCTATTTTACAAAGTAATTAATATATATTTAAATATTTTTTGTATAAAAATCAAATTGATATCTCAAATATTTTGACCTTCGTTCGGTCGTTCAGTTTGTGGAAAAACATAACCTATAACTTGTAAATGAAAGCAAGCGCATAACGTCATTTTATTACGCGATAATTTTATTAATTACGTGTTATTACATCTAATTTATTGATGTTTTACGACTTACTACTCACAATAAAGAGAAATTGTCAATAAAAATAACCAGTCCTTAAATGAAATATCTCTTTCACGAATTCCTAACACTTTTATTTCCAATTATCACACTCGTGTTATTTTTTGTTATTGTGGTTTTAATTATCCAAATACAGAACTTTGGTGATATCTGTTCCTTTTCACTATTATTATTGTTTAAAGTGGAATTTGACATGTTATCAACTTGTTAAATGACAGAAGGTTATCTGACCGGATCGGTTACTGGCATTTGACAGACGTTTGTCAGAACGGCCCTAAGACAATTATTTTCTTAACGAAACTCCCGTAGGGTTTCTGAATGTTTCATATTGTTTGAAATATGTTAAAACATACCTGGATACGTGTTGTTGATACGCTGTTGAGTGCCACAGAAACTCTACAGTGTATAGCGGTATGGACAACATAAGACTGAAATAACGAATGAGTTTTGGGGGTTAGTTCGGATTGAGCCGACTCGAGTCGACTTCACCCGAATGAGCGTCATATATTCCAGCGTGACGGCTCAGTTTAATTCACTACCCAGAAAAAGTGCTAAACGCGCCTAAAGAAGTTTTCACTTCAGCAAAGCACGTTGACTAGCTTAGCTATATGCATTTGTTACAGTAAAGTCTGTATTTATCCCTAAGTTTAGATACCGAGGTATTTTTAGACACTCCTTAATAAGAAAGCTTTTTTAGAACCAAAATATCCATGTGAATGCATGTGTATGTGTGTAAATAGCAGAAACCAAAAACAGAAGACAGTTAAATACCAAACATGATATATACATTTCAACATCTTTAAAGATGCGAAAGTAAGATTTTCAGCAAAACCAAGTAAACCCGAACTACTATTATCAGGGAGAAATTTTCGACGGTTTTTTGATTTTCTCAAATAAGTAGAGTTAGGTTAAATTATAATACTTATAGTTACTTTCATGTGTAATATGTATTGTATAAATCACCTCTAATATCTTTTTTAGTTCTGGATGATTTTTGCATAACTGGTAAGCCGTAAGAAATATTTAGACAAAATGTTACTACACAAATAATAGATCATGTTAAAACACATAATTTATGTAAAATATTGTCACGCGAGCGTTGGAACACCCTATGGAAGCAGCTGAGAGCGGAAGACAGGGGAGGTCTGTGTTAGCCACGCCTCCCCCTCGTCCGTCTTATAGTGGTGACAGGGACGGCTGAAAAAGAAACATGATTGTGCGGTCTGTTTCTCTTTCACCTGCGTTCTGGAAATTACGGGATCCTTCATCTCTGGAACCTTCCCGTGAAAGCCAGAAGGCTGCGATATTCCTATAAAAAGGGGCTGCCGGAGCGAAGTGAAGTCAGTTAGTTAGTGTGAGTGAGAGACAGTTCTTGGTGTAAGAAGGCAGAGTTAGTCAGTGACATGCTAGCAAGGGGAGCGGCGTGTTAATGAACGAGGACATTGTGCAACGGAAGACTGTACGTAACTGTGTATGAGTAACGGAGTTGACGTAATCGCGAGTACAAGTGAAGTTGTAACGGACGAACTGGTGAATCGTAATTGGGTGCAGTACGTAATTCTGTGTAATTGGCAAGTGTTTAACTGTAAGTCGGTGGAAATAAAGAACATTTTTGAGTGGTGAAATTGGACTTTTCATTTCACGAGCCCACAAAGTCACACTGGTGTCAGGAAGCGGGAAGATAACATCACCGAACATTACAACCATGGACGCGGCATTGGAAATGCTTTTGGCGAAGATGAACGAGTTAACAGAGAAAACGGAAGCGGCAAATAACTACCTGGCCGCGGAACTGAAACTAATGAAGACGGCTAACGACAACATCACCAAGAACATGGAAGAAATGAAGGCCGAATTAATAACGAAAATAGAAGCGGCAAATAACAGCCTGGCCGCGAAGCTGGAGACTACAATAACAACCTGGCCGCGGAACTGAAACTAACGAAGACGGCTAACGACAACTTCACCGAGAAGATGGAAGAAATGAAGGCCGAGTTAACCACAGAAATGAGAGCAGCGCGCGGCAGTCTGGCCACGGAAATGAAGGCGGCGATCGAGGCTCTCGCCGCAAAGTTTGAGGAACGGTTGGCCGGCGTGAGGGATGACGTCACGAATCTGGGCAAGCGGAAGGGTCAAGTAGACGACCGCCTTAATGATTTAGAGGAAAAGGCCGACAACATCGCAAAACCCCTCACCCGCCTGACGGAGGAAAACCGGCCTTATGTGTGGACGGAGGACGCCGAAGACGCTTTCCAGCACCCGAAGGAGACCCTGTGCAGTGCTCCAATTTTGGGTTTCCCACAACCGGGTGGCACCTTCATTGTGGACGCCGACGCTAGCGACATTTACATTGGAGGTGTCCTATCGCAGATCCAGGACGGCCATGAGCGCACAAGAGTGGAAGAGAAGGAGCGTGCCGCAGCAGTCCGAGTAGTTGTGGCAGTGCCTGCTGAAGGCTGGGATAGCGCAGGCCTGAGGAGGGAGCAGCTGGGGGACGCAGACTTGGGGCCACCCTTGAAGGAAGTGGAGGCAGGGATGAGACCAACCTGGGAGGACATCGCACCGAGGAGCGCCACCTACAAGTCGTACTGGGCCCAATGGGACTCGTTGAAGACCACAGAGGGCGTGCTGTTCCGGGTATGGGAGTCACCCGATGGGAAGGCGCAGAGAGAACAGTTGGTACTCCCCCGGAGTAAGGTCCCGGAAGTCTTGGAGGAAGTGCACGCCGGTACTTCAGGAGGACACCTGGGAGCGAACCGTATGATTCACAAACTACGGCAGCGCTGCTTCTGGCTCAGACTCCGGGCAAATGCTGGTGGTACGCCTGGACCGCCTGGCACGCTACGATGGTGCTGTTCGGGGCGAACAGCTTTGAGGAGGGAGTAGTGTCACGCGAGCGTTGGAACACCCTATGGAAGCAGCTGAGAGCGGAAGACAGGGGAGATCCGTGTTAGTCACGCCTCCCCCTCGTCCGTCTTATAGTGGTGATCGGGACGGCTGAAAAAGAAACATGATTGTGCGGTCTGTTTCTCTTTCACCTGCGTTCTGGAAATTACGGGATCCTTCATCTCTGGAACCTTCCCGTGAAAGCCAGAAGGCTGCGATATTCCTATAAAAAGGGGCTGCCGGAGCGAAGTGAAGTCAGTTAGTTAGTTAGTGTGAGGGTGGGACAGTTCTTGGTGTAAGAAGGCAGAGTTAGTCAGTGACGTGCTAGCAAGGGGAGCGGCGTGTTAATGAACGAGAACATTGTGCAACGGAAGACTGTACGTAACTGTGTATGAGTAACGGAGTTGACGTAATCGCGAGTACAAGTGAAGTTGTAACGGACGAACCGGTGAATCGTAATTGGGTGCAGTACGTAATTCTGTGTAATTGGCAAGTGTTTAACTGTAAGTCGGTGGAAATAAAGAACATTTTTGAGTGGTGAAATTGGACTTTTCATTTCACGAGCCCACAAAGTCACACTGGTGTCAGGAAGCGGGAAGATAACATCACTGAACATTACAACCATGGACGCGGCATTGGAAATGCTTTTGGCGAAGATGAACGAGTTAACAGAGAAAACGGAAGCGGCAAATAACTACCTGGCCGCGGAACTGAAACTAATGAAGACGGCTAACGACAACATCACCAAGAAGATGGAAGAAATGAAGGCCGAATTAATAACGAAAATAGAAGCGGCAAATAACAGCCTGGCCGCGAAGCTGGAGACTACAAGTAACAACCTGGCCGCGGAACTGAAACTAATGAAGACGGCTAACGACAACATCACCGAGAAGATGGAAGAAATGAAGGCCGAGTTAACCACAGAAATGAGAGCAGCGAACGGCAGTCTGGCCACGGAAATGAAGGCGGCGATCGAGGCTCTCGCCGCAAAGTTTGAGGAACGGTTGGCCGGCGTGAGGGATGACGTCACGAATCTGGGCAAGCGGAAGGGTCAAGTAGACGACCGCCTTAATGATTTAGAGGAAAAGGCCGACAACATCGCAAAACCCCTCACCCGCCTGACGGAGGAAAACCGGCCTTATATGTGGACGGAGGACGCCGAAGACGCTTTCCAGCACCCGAAGGAGACCCTGTGCAGTGCTCCAATTTTGGGTTTCCCACAACCGGGTGGCGCCTTCATTGTGGACGCCGACGCTAGCGACCATTACATTGGAGGTGTCCTATCGCAGATCCAGGACGGCCATGAGCGCACAAGAGTGGAAGAGAAGGAGCGTGCCGCAGCAGTCCGAGTAGTTGTGGCAGTGCCTGCTGAAGGCTGGGATAGCGTAGGCCTGAGGAGGGAGCAGCTGGCGGACGCAGACTTGGGGCCACTCTTGAAGGAAGTGGAGGTAGGGATGAGACCAACCTGGGAGGACATCGCACGGAGGAGCGCCACCTACAAGTCGTACTGGGCCCAATGGGTCTCGCTGAAGACCAGAGAGGGCGTGCTGTTCCGGGTATGGGAGTCACCCGATGGGAAGGCGCAGAGAGAACAGTTGGTACTCCCCCGGAGTAAGGTCCCGGAAGTCTTGGAGGAAGTGCACGCCAGTACTTCAGGAGGTCACCTGGGAGCGAACCGTATGATTCACAAACTACGGCAGCGCTACTTCTGGCTCAGACTCCGGGCAAATGCTGGTGGTACGCCTGGACCGCCTGGCACGCTACGATGGTGCGGTTCGGGGCGAACAGCTTTGAGGAGGGAGCAGTGTCACGCGAGCGTTGGAACACCCTATGGAAGCAGCTGAGAGCGGAAGACAGGGGACGTCCGTGTTAGCCACGCCTCCCCCTCTTCCGTCTTATAGTGGTGACAGGGACGGCTGAAAAAGAAACATGATTGTGCGGTCTGTTTCTCTTTCACCTGCGTTCTGGAAATTACGGGATCCTTCATCTCTGGAACCTTCCCGTGAAAGTCAGAAGGCTGCGATATTCCTATAAAAAGGGGCTGCCGGAGCGAAGTGAAGTCAGTTAGTTGGTGTGAGTGAGAGACAGTTCTTGGTGTAAGAAGGCAGAGTTAGTCAGTGACGTGCTAGCAAGGGGAGCGGCGTGTTAATGAACGAGAACATTGTGCAACGGAAGACTGTACGTAACTGTGTATGAGTAACGGAGTTGACGTAATCGCGAGTACAAGTGAAGTTGTAACGGACGAACTGGTGAATCGTAATTGGGTGCAGTACGTAATTCTGTGTAATTGGCAAGTGTTTAACTGTAAGTCGGTGGAAATAAAGAACATTTTTGAGTGGTGAAATTGGACTTTTCATTTCACGAACCCACAAAGTCACAATATCCACTTGTATAGTAAACTATTTCTGTGTTATTTGTTGTTACTAGATTGAATTTTCCAATAATTACTGGTTGGTTATATCTGCCGGAGGTGGGAATTTCAAAGCCATCACGTAACGACCAGCTCTTGATAGTTTTTCCTATTATGAAGCTTAATAGATTCGCTTATTTATTAGTGCTGTCGCGAACCTATTATTACGATAGCGCGGCTTGACATACACAAAGGGGCAGATGGTGTAGCACGGAGATAAGGGCAGATAACACAGCGCGGAGATAAAACGGCTTGCCGAAACAAATAAAGATAGATAACTGGAAACTTCTAGTGATTTCTTGATTGATACAGAACATTCCACAACCTTCTGGAATTATGAATGGTCGTATAAAAGGAGGCCGGGGTTAGTTGGACAACAGTCGTAATGGGAGAGTGTAATCGGAGCTGAATCGTGTGCCTGCAGCAGGCTTTTCAAAGTGACCTCTTTGTTGTGGTCAACGACTTTGGAAGATTGTATTCGTGTATGTTACATAATTCTGCTACTGTAAGGATTGACCAAAGTGTACTTTTACGGAAATAAAGAACATTTTTAATTTCTGCAAATTGGACTTTTAACTCTACGGACCCACAAAGGCACAGCATGTATCAGTAAGGGTATGATAAGACAATTTCTATAATGTATGCTTCGATTTAACATTAAATGGGTAGAATTAACCCCTGTTATGCCAAAATTGTGATGGGTTTAATATTAATAAATTTTCTGATTTTGAAGTTAAGTTCTAGAATTTTAGAACCTCCATACCGGTAAATTATATCAAATAACATACAACTATGTCTATACAATTTTATGTTTAATTGATGAAAATTCATATCGTACTCTAACACTAAAAGTAATGGACATCAATAATATTGAAGTTATGAATAGAAGGCCCAAATAGCGCGGTCAGAAATACCGGTTCTTCGGATTTAACGTTGGGTTTTGTATACGGGGCCGATGAGAGACAGCTGAGCTCCTGATTGGACAGTTGACAGTGACAGATAAGTGAACAGCAGTTCCGTTTTACTTGACTATGCATCTCAAGGGCAACATTTGCACTGAAGTGGCAAATTAAATGTGATTACCAGCAAGTACTACTCACCTTTGATAGAATATTGAACACAAATTGCTTTACATTCTTTGCACAATGTTACAGAGTGATAAGATTTTCCCAACTTTATTACTCTGCATTTTCCTTCTCTGGTTCATTTGGTGCGTTAATCAAAATTTAAATAGCCTATATTTCTTAAGCTTTAATTTCAATAAAACTACTATGAGCAAAAGGTTCTTTATTTATTAAGTGCTATCAGAATATATAACTTTTACATCATGTTTCTAATTAAAATTCTGCAGTTTACTCCTCAACCTCAATGAGATGCTATATGCAGATACTATATGCATCTTCTCATTACGTCCTTATAGGGATTCTCCTTCACTACAGCTGCTCAACGAACATGTCTCATGGTTACTTACCAGTGTGCCAGTGAAATACCTTGGGTGCTATTGGAAACTCGACGTACTTGGAACGCCCACATCTGTCGGCCTGTTCCGCTTGCGTTTGCTTGGCTATCAAAACTGGACCCTTTCCTCAACAGGCGCACCTCACATGGTTATGAAACCTCACGTCTCTAGTCCGTCCCATTTTTACCTATGTAGCACCAATCTGGGGTGGCACCAACAAGACTAATCTCCGCCGAATGCAGGTATTACAAAACAGAGTGCTCCGTACAGCTACAAATGACACATGTTTTTTTTATTTATCCAGATTTATTGAACCCTATTTTACACAGTTGTATATTAGGGTTAGAGTTGATACATAAAAATATACAATTTTAACAAAAATATTTTAAATACTAGAAGGAAGAAATTATGTCTTATTCTGATGCATATTAATTTAAGCTATTTCAGAAGTTTAAACACTGAGTCATGAAGTACTTATACTGTTGTGGCTTCATTAGCAAAGATGTGAGCGGAGCAGAAAATTCAGTTCCTAGAGAGTCTAGCTTCAGATATGTCTAGTTTCAGATATGATCAGTCTAGTTTCAGATATGTTCTTTCACAGCAAATTGCTTACCTAACATCTTGTTAACGTTTCAGACAACTGTGAATATGGTGGTTTCTAAACGTGGTTCGATGCAATTTTGTCTGCGTCTTGCAGCGCCCTCTGTGTCAATAGCAGACAGCTCGTTGAGGCATGTAATCTTCTTGATTTGTTTGAATGGCGATGTCAACTGAGGAAATCTAAATGTAGGGGAACTAACACGTTAGTTATACAATTACTTGTTCCTAAGTATGGAGTGCGACAGTGTTCCGCGATAAATTTGAATGAAGTTCGCGTATTTCTTGCAGTTCCCGTAAACTGGTAAAGTAAAACGTCAGATATGTTTAGAATGGTTTAAAACTCGTCGCAAAAACTACATTGCACGAAATTGTGTTATCGCTGATCAACATTCAAATATATCCAAATTGCTTCTTGAAATATTTGCTTCGGAAAGTACAAAATATGGTTTTAGAAATGGCAAAATCATCACCTACCGTTAAATGAAAATTTCCAGTAGCAAAAAAACCTGAAGTAATTAACATTTGTGACATAGGAGATAGAGGGATATGTCTAACCTCTCGTATTTCCCATAAAACCACGTTCATGACTTCGTCTTGGAGGTATTCAATTGTATTATGGCTGCTCGTTCACTATGAATGCCTTTCAAAAATGAAACTCAAAATAACACTTGGGGGTGTTGAAAAAGAAAACGAATCTATAGACATCAGATGACAGGGAAGTAATTGTTAATATCCACAATTGTACTCCTTGATATAATAAAATGGGTGGCGCAGAATCCCACGTTGCCGCTACAGTTTGAAGAAATAGTAATGGCACCTCAGGGTTGAGCAATAAGGTTTGTCTTAGGCTATGCGTGGGTATGTATGAGTAAGGGTGGTTCTAATGACACTGGAATGCAAGTTTCAAACTGGCTTAATGACTACTTCTTTGTATCACCACATCAATCTCGAAGTTGCCGGCCAAGGGTTACCAATATCACTGTTTAGAGTTACTGTATGTGAAATGCTCGATAAAACTTCATTCGTTCTTCACGTACATATGAACCGACAAATATCTTCTCTCACCACTTCTGGTCTGCCCTCGACCAAGAGAGGAGAAGAGGATTGCCGTAATCGGCTTCACGCCGCGATTCATTTACAAACAGTGAATAACGCATTCTAGAATAAGTTTGGTGTATTACTTTGCTCCAAATTTTTTCTCGCAGTTACTGTTTCATCTTCTTCACTACTGCTTTAATTATCACGATAGTTGCATGTAAATATGAAAGATCAATAAAATATAAGAAGGAAAAGGTAGAAGCAAAATGAAAATGACATCGAAAATTCGTTTGGTTTATAGCACTGCGAATTCCATGAGCTAAACACTTCGTGTTATTGGTGGCATTGCATTATGAGTATAAACAATTTAAGGTCGCGAAAGGAAAGAGTAAAAAAAGCCAAAGAGGTTTGAACCATTTTGTTGTTGTACCAAGAGGTTTGATTGCGTTTCACTTAATTCTATCTCGAGAGATAACAAATAGATAGAATGAAGTAAAATGTTGCATAGCGTGAGCAAAGTACCGCAAGCAAAATGTTGAATTTCAATTAAATATCAGAATATACCGTAATGAAGTGGTTTTCTTTACTAATGGCGAAGTAGCGCCCTCTAGAATTAGTTTTCATTACTACCGCCTGTTCCTGTATATTGTTTCTTTTGATGACATTATCATAACGATAAAAAAACAACATATAAGTAATAAATAAACATATGATTTTGCATAACCTAAAAATTACACCACTACCAAAATGTGGCATATCAATTAAATATGAAATTTCACCGCGATGATCTTGTTTCGTTTAATAGTGACGTAGCGCCCTCTAGAATTAGTATTGAGTACTAGAATAGATTTCCTCTTCTGACTACTACTTCATCTGCTTCAATAATGCCTGAAATTCATCATGAGTTAAGTTTTACTTAATTATGTATACTAAAAGGTCGAGTAAGGAGAAGCAGAAGAACATGATGAATAATTATAAGAAGAAGATGAAATAAAGTGATATTAAGACCAAAAATTCGTTTAGTTTGTAGCACAGCAAATTCTGCGAGATAAACGCTTCTTCTTATTGGCGGCATTGCATTGGGACTTGAAACAATTGAATATCACGAAAGAATAGATTAAAAAAAGGCAGAGATTTTATCATGTCGGCCTCATAGCATGGATGTTTGATTGCGCTTCAGTTATTCCTATCTCGAAAATATCAAATAAATAAATGAATAAAAACATGTATAATGTTGTATAATGTAAACAGTGGGCACCAAACAAAATGCCGAGTATCATTTAATTACCAAACTTTACTGCGATGGTCTCGCTTCATTTACGAATGGCGAAGTAGTGGGATCTGGAATTAGTTTGAATAAAATTCCCCATTCTTCCAGGTGTTCTTTACAGATTACTGCTGCACTTTCTGATTCATCTGCTCCACTATCATTATCACGATACTTTTACAGTGCATATAAATACGAGGCTATTCAATAAAGAATGATCATAATATTTTTACGGCCATAATTTTTCGCACTAAACTTCAACCTTATTTTATTTTGCTATCTTAATGTGAAACAAACACGCCGTAGTAGTTTCATTGTTGGTACTCCTGGTTACTTCCTGTGAGAACCAGGCAGGTTCAGACAGGTTCAGTATCGCCTACCGCTGCAACATGGGAGGAACAAAATGAGGCTTTGAAATTCTGCTTTCATCTCAACAAATCTTCAGTTGAAGCCTATAAGATGTTACCGGAGGCCTATGGAGAGTCTGTTCTTCCCTAGAGCACAGCTCGAAAGTGGTTTAAAATGTTTAAAAAGGGGAGACATTCAATTTTAAAGGAAGCTAGACCCGATGCTCCAGTTACTGCTCTTACGAAAGAAAACATCAACGCTACTGCTGCCATTGTGAGAGCGGATCGACGAATTACCTTAAGATCACTTTATGAAATACTGAACATATCATTGAGTGCCACATTTCCGTGAAGCGGGCTGGATGCTAAACCACGATAATGAGCGGCCGCATGTTGCCAATGTTGTTACTGAATATCTTGCAAACATCAACGTGAACTGCATCCCTCACCCTCCCTAAAGTCCGGATTTAGACCCATGTGACCTTTTCCTATTCACAACTTGAAAAAGCGCCTTCGTGGGAGGTATTATCCATCATCAGAAGCAGTGGCGAAGGCTGCGGAGGCGATATTGAAGGATCTCTCATAAGATGGTTTCCAGCATGTCTTTGAAGATTGGCAGAAACGCTGGGACAAGTGCATCGCATTCAGGGGAGTCTATTTTGAGCAGGACCATAAAAATTATGAGGATGAGTAAAGATACGATCTCCAAAGAGATCTACATAGGAGTTAAAAGATTAGACCTAGTAAACTCAGTATTCCAGGCTGAACTTCTAGGTATTAAAGCAGCTGTGGAGTGGATAGAACAACAGAAAACCGCTAGCACAACTTTCGCCATACATGCTGACTCAATGGCCGCTCTCCTCGCCATTGCACACAGAACACCCCACCACTTGGCCGTTCAGGCCAGAGAAAATATTATCACCCTAAACAAGGCACACAACGTCACTCTTCACTGAGTCAAAGGTCATGCAGGTCTACGGGTGAATGAAAGAGCTGATTACTTCGCTAGGATTGCTGCCAGTCACAAGACCACCTTAGACTACAAATCAATTCCCATAACTCGGGGCAAGCAGCTGCTAACCGAATACTACACTACAGTTTGTAACTCCATATATACCAGATCCAACAATGCCTTTCATACCAAACTTTTCATTTCCAACATACAACGCCGTCTGTCCTTATCTCTATGACCCAAACACATAACCACACAATTCCTCACAAATCACGGCCGTTTTGAGGCCTACCTTCATAGAATGAAAATAAGAGCCTCCCCATCCTGTAACTGCACTGAAAAACATCCACAGACGGCTCTGCATTTGATGACAGAGTGCAGTAATATCTCAAGAGATCGACCAGGCGTTTTAAGTTCGGCCCCTCTACCCGTAGTTCTGAAGATTCACTTCAATACAGTTCAAGTATCAGGAGTCATTAAGAGCATCTACCGCACACTTGAATAAATCTGTATAATACTGTCTAAATAACTATTGTAAATAATCCCATGATATACCTTTAGGTAAAACGCGGGCTGTAAAATATTGTTTAAATAAAAAAAGGTACGTTGTCAAAAAAATTGTGATCATTCTTTATTGAACAGCCCTCGTATGAATGTTAAGAGGACGAATAGGGAGGAAAAGGAAGAATCAAAATAAAAATATAATCCAAAATTCTTTTAGTTATAACACTGAAAATTCTGCGGGCTATACGCTTTGTCTTATTAGTGGCATTGCACTGCGATTGCAGCTTGCCAGTGTAATTCGATTACGAGTGGCGCAGCGGAGCCCTGTAGTACAAGCTTTCTGGAATATTCCCTACTCTAACAGGCTTTTTCTTCCGATTACTGTCTCGTGACCATAAATAATAAAGAAAAGGAATTACGCACATGTATCTTTGGAATCGTGAGTTGGGTCTAAAGGGATTGTGGGGTTTACTTTTATTTGGACTATTCTCTACCCTTCAGTAGACGCGATAACGTTACAGAAAAACTTATAAAATCAAGTTGATATTTTCTTGGTAATGGATAAAATTACGTATTGGAGTACCGAGGTTTGTTGTTTGATGCTCCTTGTAATTGGTTTAAGCTTTCCCTTACTTTTACTTTTCTAAAATGGGAAGTAGGTATTCGCTTTTTATGTTTTGGCCATGCAAAGAGAATGGAATAAGGAAGCCAATACCACCGGAAAACCATCATCTTTATATATTCACGCACCACAGTAAAACACACACAAAAAATTTGTTGATCCGAAAGCATTAAGTTGATTTACTTAATTGTAAATTGATACCGTCCCTGTTAGGCATAACAATGGTACAGTAACCGCGAAAGTCATATTAAATGCATTATTAAGGGCGGACAGATACCACAATTCGAACTAAGCTAAATTATAGCAAACAAAGTGGATTAGGGTGTCATATATAGGTGCTGAAATCAAACAGGCAATCCCAATACACATTTTATTGCAAGCTCGAGAACTCAATGTATAAAGCGAGCCGGGAAAATAAACACTTACCCCCACAGGAATGTTCCCTGTGTTGAGCCGACAAAGGGGCATTGTTCGAGAGTCGCCCAAGGGTAGACCTAAGCGACAAGGAGTCGTCCGTCGATGCTTTGATTTGCACATGATACGTGATGAGAGAATAGACACCGGGGATTTAAGCTACACTTTTGTAAGCGTGCTTTCGCATTAATTACCTAGACCGGGGGGAAGTGAAGGTTGCGTGGAATATACGCCTCAGAAATTCGAAATAGCGAAGCGATTTTGGAGTAGGGATGAAGCACAACCTATAAGGAGCGAGTAACAGGTCACATGACCTCTGAAGTGTTCAAAATTCGGCGAAAGGAAGGGGAAATTTATGTAATTCCGACGTTTGATATATGACTGGAAAAACACTCTGTTTTGGCGAGTGAAGGGAGCAACAAGTACTAAAAGTTCATCACAGTCTGAGTTCAGGAATGGATGGAGCAAACATATCATATGGTTATCGAACATTCTGTGTTAGCGAGTGAAAGAAACAGCACACATTACAACATAATTAAGATGTTACTAACCTCTATTGTTATATAATCCTCCGGAAATACTCTAGTGCGCGAAGTAATGCTCTCGCGACTTCTAGAAACGACAACGCGTACACGGCTACATACATCACTCGGCTAGGCCTAGAAATTTACAAGTTCACTCGCGACTGTGATTCAAACTATACTAGACGTCGTGTCACGCGCAAAGCAACGGGCAAATCCTAAATCTCCTGGCTAATCTGCGAGTTACACCAACACAACAGTAACGAGTGGAGAGGACGACCTGTATAAATAAACTTGCCATTCGTCGATCGAGGTGTGTTCTATGTGATAAAACCCATACACTGTCAGGACGCACCCACTCCCTGAAACCCAAAAGAGAGAATCCATACAGAGCCACCCTGAGAAAAAACCCGACCTGTAGTAAACCTCCGATCCGTAGCTCTCACCCGTCACATATCCTATCACATGAGGTGTTGAGTGTCGAGAGGGCACAACGAGGTATTTAACGGGCAAGTACCGCCTCAGAATGTATTGTATTTAAATTTCACTCCCATTTGCAGAATAAATAAGTAATGCGAATTTGTTTTATTTATATTGTGACTTTTTGGGTTCGAAGAACTAAAAGCCTGGTTATATGAAATTGAACATTCTCTATATTTAAGTAGAAAGAAATTTTGTACACCCCTTACAGGCACTAAAAATGACGTGACATACACCAGCGCAGTCTCCCGTTGCTTCATTGCACGTAAACAAACAAATAAGCTCTCTGCGGCACACTTAAACTGCCACACACACAATTAACCACTGCGCTACACTTCAAATGTACACACAGCTGCAGACTACAACTGTCAGTTCTCCACTAGTTGATTGGCTGGCCGCGGCTCTTTTATACCTCCACTCATTGTTTACAGAAACTTGTCGACGATTCAAGGCCTTTCGTGGCGCAGCGAGAAATTCCAGACTATCTCCGTCTCTTTACCTCTCGGCAAGTGTTCAGTGTTAGCGCGCGCGTGGGCGAGGCTTGGTGCACTATCTGTATCTTTGTTCCCCGCTTCCCTCTCTCTCGGCGTTGGCCTACGCACAGGCAGCAACAAGACAATGCCTGGTGACAATATAGATAACTCCAGACTACTTTATTGGCAGTACGAAGTTTGCCAGGTCAACTGGTTTTATATACGAGTCGTGTCCGTAAAATAAGGTCTCCAATTTTATTTCATATACAATACATGTTTGTTGTCAATAAATGTTACATTGATGGAAAGGCGGTACTTACAGCTATTTTTCAAAGTAATCACCTTTGCGATCGATGCACTTTTGAATGCGATCTGGCAGTTTTTGTATACCCTTGTCATAGCACTCTTCCGCCAAGTTGTACAGGCAGCGCTCATCGGTGGTCCAGAAATGTGTTGCACCCAGGTGTGACTTCAATTCAGGAAACGGATGATAATCACTAGGTGCTAAGTCTGTACTGTAGGGTGCTTGCTTGAGGAAGTCCCATTCGAAGAGGGCCAGGAGATCAGCCGTTGCGTGACAATATGTGGACGAGCGTTGTCGTGATGAGAAATCACTTCCTTCATCAGCACTCCCCTCCTTCGATTTTTAATGGAACGTCGCAAATTTTTAAAGTCTTACAGTAGCTAGCGGTGTTTATTGTTGTAACGGTAAGCATAAACTCGCACAACAATACACCTTTTCTGTCCCAAAAGACACTGGTCATCACTTTGCCGGCAAAAAATATCAGTTTGAACCTTCGCGGCTTCAGCGAATTCGAATGCCGCCACTGACGAGAACGTTCTTTAATCTCTGGTGTTGAGAAGTACCCCAGGTTTCATCGCCAGTGTCAA
Organism: Mantis religiosa; assembly: GCA_030765055.1. Lineage (NCBI taxonomy): Eukaryota > Metazoa > Arthropoda > Insecta > Mantodea > Mantidae > Mantis > Mantis religiosa. The sequence continues at coordinate 2,034,418 of JAUKNK010000112.1, read as the reverse complement.
TTGAATCCAACAATTCATCGCCCCATTCTGCATAAAGCTCCAGGAATCGGTGGGCCGCTTCAACACGTTGCCGTTTATGGTCTTTGGTGAGAATTCTGTTGACCCACCTCGCACACTTTTTGCGATAATGCAAACTTTTTGTCCAAATCTTGCCTGTCTTACTGACTTCAGAGATAAGTTCGCACAGCTCAAGAACTGTCACACGCCAATCTTGAACCATTTCTTACTCCACTTTTGCAATTGTTTCGGCTGAAACCGAAGGCTGACCAGAACGCTGTTCGTTACGGACGTCTGTTCGTCCGTCTTTGAACTCTTTGACCCACTTTCGCACATTTTTGAACTCCATACACTGTGGGCTATAGACTTCGCATAATTGACGATGAATTTGAGAGGGAGTAGTGCCCTTGGCACTCAAAAAACGAATCACTGCACGCAACTCGTGCTTGGCGGCAGAAGTGATAGGAAGCTCCATCGCAAACGGCTGCCCAGTTAAGACTAATAGTTGCAACGAGTTTCTTGTGGTGGAGATTCGAAGGAGGAAACCAAGCTACACCCCAGTGTTGCCGTATCCCGCGTAATAGCGTTCCTCATGGCTCCAGCGCCTTTGAGACCTTATTTTACGGACATGCCTGGTACAATTTATATGTTATATTTAAGGTTGATTTTGAGTAGCCCCATTTTCCGCCTGTCATTATTTTGAGCATTGCAGGTTTGCTTTACGGTTTTTGCAACCTTTTATATGATTTTTCCATGTTAGCACTGAATCTAGAGTAACTGCTAAATATTTGTATTTTCTTTTCCTTCTGTGGTACTGATTTCCAAATTCGGAAGCCATCAACACATTGGATTTTTGTAGTTCATTTGGTTTGGAAGTCAAGCCATTTATCATTAACATTATTAATTTATTGACAATAACATAAACAACTTCTTACACGAGTTGAGAAGGTTACGAGGGTGGGTCAAAAAGTAATGCCTCCTACTTTTTCCCTTAAATAAGCAAGTTATGTGAAATCTTATAATTTGGCGCAATTCCTCAAACCTTCTTGTGCAATCTTCTGCAGTAGTAACTTCCTAAGTCCACAGGTGGCAGCACTACATCCTCTTGCAAAATGGCTGACATCGACATTCGTATTAGACAGCGTTCTGTGATTGAATTTTTGACTGGGGAAAGCGAAACGCCATTTCGCATTTACGAAGGGCTAAAAAATGTGTATGGTGATGCAACGGTGGAGGTCAGCACTGTTAGACGATGGGTTCGTCGCTGTTACGAAGCTTAAGGGCAAACACCATTGGCAGATGAAAAGCGAAGCCGGTGACTGCAGTGACTCTATGCAACATTCAGCGAGTAGATGACATCATTCGTGGTGATCACCGGGTAACAACAGGTGAATTGTGTCGCATTACCTCCCTCAGTAAAGGCAGTGTGATGATGATCATTCAACAACTGGGTTACTCAAAAGTTTGTTTACGTTGGGTACCAAGAATGCTAACCGCCTAAAACAAAGAAACAAGGAAATCAATAGCCTCCGAACACTTGCAGTGCTTCAATTTGGAGGGAGAGGAGGTTCTGGAAAAAAATTGTTACTGGAGACGAAACGTGGGTTCATTTTTGTGAACCTGAATCAAAGAGGAAGTCAGTGGAATGGCATCACACTACGTCACCGAAGAAAAAGTATTTAAAACTCAGCGGTCGGCAGGGAAAGTTATGGCGACAGTGCTTTGGGATGCAGAGGGTGTGCTTATGATTGATTGTTTGGAGCAAGGATGCACAATGAATTCCGCTGAATACGTCAGAACTCTCAAAAATCTGAAAGCACGTCTTCGCCGAGTTCGCCCAACAAAAGAAATGGAGGATGTTCTTTTTTGCATGACAATGCAAGACTACATACCAGCCGAACAGCATTGCAGAAACTGAGAAATTGGGATGCCGAGTCTTACCTCACCCCCCATACAGCCCTTACCTGTCACCATCAGACTTTCATCTGTTCGGGCCACTAAAGGAACCTCATCGTGGGATTCATTTTGAAGATGAGGAGGCTGTGAAAACGTCCGGGCGTCAATGGCTTAGGAAGCAAGACTGTGTGTTTTACCACACTGGAATACATGCCCTAGTTAAAAGGTGGACCAAAACTGTGGAAAATGACGAAGATTATATTGAATAGTGACAAATTAATCGTCAATGTTGTAGTTGGATTCAATTTTCTTGACAATTAAAAGAGAAAAATGATAGGAGACATCACTTTTTGACCTACCCTCGTTAATGACGGCACACATGAGATTTTGAAAGTATGAACTTAAGATGAGACTAGCCTTAAATAAGTTTGAGGTGGTGCAACTTACACAATCGCCGATTTACGAATTTATTACGTTCTTTTATTACTTATTTACGTACAGCCTGGGTGTGTATTAATGACAGCAAAGACAGGTGTAAACCGAGTTGGCTGCTTGGAAGGCAGAAGTTCGAGATTGGAGGTGCCTAACCAAAAGTATATTGCGACACGAGGCTAGCTATGCACATTTGAACGTACGTGTCGTTTTCAATTCGTGGTGTAAGGAAAACACAGTTGACGTGACATTTTAGGGGGCTCGGATTTTAATTTTTGCAAGCGGGCCCGTGTTGCGTACGTTACGCCTCTGCTGGGAATGTCAGTATGCCAGAGCAACATGCAATTGCAAGAGAATTATAGTTCAGATGTTAACTTAACTCACAACAAAAATATATCTTTGTATAATTAAAACCAATCCACAGGAGTTATCGGAATATTTAATTGGTATTTCATGAATCGGAATTATGCAGTACTCAAGGACAAGTTAAAAAGATATGATTGCTTTTATTTACAAAATATTAACAATTACTATACATATAGATGACTTCCATAAAATTCAAATTCAAAATTCAAATGCAAAATGTATAACTATATTAATATTTCTCAATACATGCGGTATTCTTGCTTGATTTTTCAAATAGAAGCCAACTAAGCTATATACCTGACAGCTGTTATGGACATAAACAGTTCAATGTTTTGCATATGATGGTATAGTCCAGGGACACTAGCGGGCTCTGTTGTTAATACTTCTGTTTCGGATAAAAGAAGCCACACATAGATTTCTCGGCCATTTTTGTGTACGTTTTATTTCAAAATCCATTCCCTTCAAAATATTGCAACTGTTGCCTTTAAAAGCTCAATCAAGATTTTGCAAAACCCTTTAGGTACATCTTAAAAGAAGAACAGCTATATTTTTCTGCTGTAGTAATTATCTTTATTTTACACACTTTATTATTGTTGTTATTATTAACACTGTTATTATTTCTATTAGTCCGTGTTTGGAAAAACCGAAAGTCTTCTATCTGAAAAAATGGGGCCATTAACGGTGGTTATGTCCTCTGCGCGAGTAAACATAATAGTCAGGGAAATGTTTTCCTAACAATAAATACCTGAGTTTGAATCTCCAGTTAACTGTATAATGTTCTTAAATTTTTAAGCGATTTTAATATTGCATTATGAAGACTATGTTTTATTTGCATAAATTTGAAATGTTATGTAACTTTTGTTTTGATTAGTTAATTTTAAATGGTGTTTAAATACTTATATTGATTATATTTAATTACGAGAGCTGCTCAATAAAGGATGATCATAATTTTTTTACGGTCATAATTTTTTGCACTACAATTTAATCCTATTAAATACTGTTAGCTTAATATGAAACAAACACGCCGTAATGGTTTCATTGTTGGTACTCCTGGTTGCCGCCTGTGAAAACAAGATAAGTTCAGACATTCAGTGTCGCCTACCACTGCAATGGAGGTAACACGCAGTTAAAGTTGATGTTAGAGAAAGATCCGTAGCTTCTTTCAAACGTAATCACTGCTGATGAAACTTGGCTAAATCATTTTGATCCTGAGAGCAAACAGCAAAGCTCAGTGTGGAAATCTCCTTCATCACCAACCCCCAAAAAGCAAAAGTGGTTGCTTCTGCTGGGAAAGTTTTGGTCATCTCATTCATTCGTATTCATGCAATGGTTTATCAGCATGTTGTACCTGCACACACATCAGTAACTGGACAATACTACAGGGATGTCCTGAAAACATTGCAAGTCCATATCAGGCACAAAAGACCACATTTCCATGAAGCAGGCTGGATGCTGCACCACGATAATACGCGGCCGCATATTGCCAACGTTGTTGCTGTATATCTTGCAAAAATCAACGGGATATGCATTCCTCACCCTCCCTATAGTCCGGATTTAGCCCCATGTGACCTTTTTCTATTCGCTAACTTGAAGAAACGCCTTTGCGAGAGGCATTTGCCATCATCAGAAGCAGCAGGATCTCCCAGAAAATGGTTTCCAGCATGTCTTTGAAGACTGGCAGAAATTCTGGGACAAGTGAATGGCACTCAGGGGAGACTATTTTAATAAGCACTATCAAAGTTATGAGTAAAAGTACGTTGTCAAAAAAAATGTGATCATTCTATATTGAACAGCCCTCGTATTTGTAAATTTGTAATCTCCTGAAATGTAATGTTTTCCTCTGTTTTCGAAATTTTGTATCTTTACATGTTTCTGGTCAAGTTTTTGAACAGTTTCAAAAGCTTTCTGTTTAAGTTTTTGAAAGATTTTATATTAAGAACATATTGATTACCAGTACGTGAAATATCGGAAAGCGGTATTGTAGTTAATAGTTTTATAATTTAGCTGACAACCGGTTAAATGTTTACTGGATACCAGTATTTGTAGGTATTATTTTTAAATTGGTAGTTAATTTGAATTATTTCATTTTAAATGATTTTAGATTTTGTTTTATGATCTGAAAAACGTTGTATTGTAATTTTATTGTTTTTGTAGTTATTTGGTTTTTAATAAATAAGAACTTGGAAATTATGCCCCGGTATAAGAAATTAGGAACTGGGACGTAGATTTTCAGATTCGATTTATTTATTTGTATAATGTTCCTATTTTATCATCGAAATGTGTAGGGGAACTTTAATAACCTGACAATATCCCCAAACTGCTAACTTCTTGCTCTGTTAAAGTGAATTTAGAAGAACAAACTAAAGGGTAATCAAGTGAAAGCATTATAGAGATCCCGGGGGAAACATTGTCACAATGAACTATCAGTGATCGTGTCATTTGGTGCCTGGACGATGAGAAGAATGATATATCCCTTGTACAGCTTCGATTTTCTACCTAAATTAGAAGATATAAGTAAGACATCAAAAGGAAACAATCTGTTCCATGGAAGAGTAACTACACTAAGGAAGTTTGTAGGAAAATAAATTTCAAAGTTGTAAAAAAATGCTAACAGAGGAAATCTGTTAATGAAAGTTTCGATGCTGTCCCAAACCCTTTTGCCTATTTCAATTTGTGAAAACAATGAAACAGTTGAGGTGCAATTGTTTACAGGTTAAAGCTTGGATCAATGAAGCCATACTAAATGTAAAGAAGGAGAAGAACTTGATTTCCCTTTTTAGTCGTCCGTAACAAAAAAGGCTAACGCTTTATAATTTTGCATAAAACTACTGAGGGGTTCCATTCCCAGCCTCTTGGTGAGTTTTAATTCGAACTCTACCAAGTACTGTCATGAAGAAATGGACTACAAGGCGTCTAAGGTCGGTTTGTTAACCTATTACTGCCAAACGAACCTTCCAACAGTGTCTACATATCTGCAGAAACAAACAAGGCATCCCTCATATCAGAAATGCAGTTACGCCTCCCATATAAAACATTGAATTTGATCCATGCTTTACTAAAGCTGTACTCCATGAACAAACAAAGATGGAAAAGGACCATCTCAAAATTTTGAAACAGTTTAGGACCATAGCAGCCCAGGAACACTAATTGCTATATGGGCCCAAAAATACGTTTCCAGAACACAAGATATTGTTCAAGTAAGGCCATGTACTCCAAAATGTTTGATAGTGAAGTGCAAAATCTAAATGGACAACCAGCAAAAACTAAAACAGGTTTATTAGGATAAGGATGTGTTACATTAATTAAGAATATTCCGAACTGACTGCAAGGAACATTTTGAAATATCTGATACTCATACTTCCTTACATACTATCGGTCAGTAGAGGGTAACAATTATTTATATTTATTGTTGTTAGGTAAAATAGCTTCATGGTTTTCTTCTTCTTCTTCTTCTTCTTCTTCTTCTTCTTCTTCTTCTTCTTCTTCTTCTTCTTCTTCTTCTTCTTCTTCTTCTTCTTCTTCTTCTTCTTCTTCTTCTTCTTCTCTTCTTCTTCTTCTTCTTCTTCTTCTTCTTCTTCTTCTTCTTCTTCTTCTTCTTCTTCTTCTTCTTCTTCTTCTTCTTCTTCTTCTTCTTCTTCTTCTTCTTCTTCTTCTTCTTCTTCTTCTTCTTCTTCTTCTTCTTCTTCTTCTTCTTCTTCTTCTTCTTCTTCTTCTTCTTCTTCTTCTTCTTCTTCTTCTTCTTCTTCTTCTTCTTCTTCTTCTTCTTCTTCTTCTTCTTCTTCTTCTTCTTCTTCTTCTTCTTCTTCTTCTTCTTCTTCTTCTTCTTCTTCTTCTTCTTCTTCTTCTTCTTCTTCTTCTTCTTCTTCTTCTTCTTCTTCTTCTTCTTCTTCTTCTTCTTCTTCTTCTTCTTCTTCTTCTTCTTCTTCTTCTTCTTCTTCTTCTTCTTCTTTCTTCTTCTTCTTCTTCTTCTTCTTCTTCTTCTTCTTCTTCTTCTTCTTCTTCTTCTTCTTCTTCTTCTTCTTCTTCTTCTTCTTCTTCTTCTTCTTCTTCTTCTTCTTCTTCTTCTTCTTCTTCTTCTTCTTCTTCTTCTTCTTCTTCTTCTTCTTCTTCTTCTTCTTCTGATGCTTTAATATACCTGTTTATTGCTCAATTTTCTATTATGGGAGAATGAGCGTTTTTTAAATTGATTCAGTAAAATAGCAACTTTTTGTGCCTTTTGCCTTGGTTTAGCAAGTTTTACTCTGCATTATTTTATATGAAATATGTACGTGAGTATTTGAACCCTGGTAAACATATTGGAGATATAAATACAGAACCTGGAGTATTCCCGAAGCGCTAACTCCAAGAAAGAAACAAAGAAACAGAAGAAAATAAAAAGGAAATCAGACACAAACTGGGGGGAAAAGTTGAGCATCGCGACTGGATAGTAATGTTTAGATCGAGCTGCTAATTTTATCCTTATATTGATGGTAAATTACTTCGGTGAGGAGATCTTTCTATATCTCCAAGTGCATTAATATCTGAATATTACTGATTAGTGTTATTTGCTACTCACTTGATGTGAACGCATAAATTTGCTTTAAATTGTGCAATTGCTCTACATCTTGGGCATGGACACTCATGTTAACAGAGCGTGTGATAAAACATGTGGAATTTTAAATGTTCACTTCCCCCGCAATGGAAGAAGATGACTTCACCTAAACTGTAAGTAGTGCACAATATGTTAAACTTATGAATGCCTGTGACTCAGATATAAATATGTCATTTTCTAATAAAAGTTGTAAAGCAACTAAACAATCGAAGCTGCGAAAAGCAACTGAAGTTCGAACATAGAAGGCTGCCAAACATTCGAAGTTATCTTTAAACCAGGTTAAAAAACCCTAGAATACAAATGCTTTATGCGCATTTCCAGTACCTTGAACAAGCACCACACAAAAAAGTCAGCAATTTCAAGCAGATAACCGCGCGTCAACTGCATACCTTGCTACCATTCCTACACAAAATAGACATCATTTATTAGAGGATAACTTAGATGACAATGACTCAGATGGGGAATTTGAGACTACCAACGAGAAAATTCCGCCAATCTGCTTAATTGATATTGAATACTATCAAATATTTATTCACACTATACGCATTTACCTGAAATCAGAACTTCATACTGCAATTGAAGGCAATATCATTAAAGTTTTCACTGCTATAACGGATGATTTTGTTGCTCTAAGAGCTTATTTTGCTTCTATGAAACAAAAATATTTCACATATAGGAATACTGTAGATAAAAGTTTCTCTGTAATCATTAGGAATCTACCCTGCTCTCTTACTAATGAGGAGATTTTAAGAGCACTACAAGAACTAAAGTATCCTGTTGGCAAAGTTGCAAGGCTACAAGGAAAAAATAAACAAACCATTCCTCTCTGTGCAGTTGAACTCACTGACTTCGATGAAGCTAAATCTATCCTAGATCTTACCCGTCTACTTTATAGTGTAATCAACGTAGCACCTAAAATGAAATCAACTGTTATCGCACACTGAATTCATTGTCAAATCTATGGGCATACCAAAAATTATTGCCAACTTGAACCAAGGTGCGTCAGGTGCCTTGGATCCCATCTTTTCTCTGACTGCAAACTTCCTAAAACTACTCCCCCAAAATGTGTGAACTGTCATGAACAACATCCTGCAAATTTCAGAGGATGTACTCACTATTTACGTTTAAAGGAACGCTCCTCTCATTCACATAATCTGCAGCGAAAGCAGCCTCAGAACATAACTGGACCTAAATTTTCAGATTTTCCACCTCTTTCTCAACACTCAAGTGATCCATCAGCTTCAGCACCGAAACAGGCACAGGTTAACTCACCGTCTGGACAACCTCCACGCATATTTCATTGCACGTTTGCGAACGTTATGAACAGCTCCAGACTAAACCAGCAACCAGAGGAATCGTCTTGAACCAGCTCCTTCCTTACTAATTTACTATATAGATGCTTACCTAATATCGTCTCATTCATAAGTTCACATCTGCCAGCAATTCAAGAGTTTATTATCTCTCTCCTATCATCATTTTTTCAAAATGGCTGTACGTAATTTTATTCTGTTCTATTTTATTCTATTCAATTATCACTTCTAAATTGGAACGCTAATGATCTTCGTCTTAAAAGAGCCTCTCTTATAGCCTTTCTTTCAGCTCACAACATTGATATAATATGTGTCACCGAAACACATTTCTTCAAATGAAGCTTTCTCTCTGTCCGGATATAAAATATACCGAAAAGACAGAGTTGCCCCCACTGCTTCCGGAGGAGTATCCATAATAATAAAACGCAATATTTCACACCACAGTATAATTCTTCCATAACAATACAACAGCCTCATCTGATAAACGACTACGTCAATTGGGATCAATTTCAGTCAAGACTAGACCCATCATTAACTTCAGCTTATCACCTAACCTAGACTTCACATATCGATAATACCGGTCAGCACTACACAGATACTATCTTTTCTTGTATCAAAGAATCAACAACTCGCTCATACCGTCCTAGACCTCATCTATAAGTAACTACGCATAATATTCACCTAATCAGAGATAAGCATCGCATCCAAGCATCGCATCCGAAGTCTGTGGCAACGAGAAAGACATCCTTCTCTACGAAGAAAGCTTTACAGCCTCATTCGTACCGTTAGGCAAGAGTTAGAGCAGTATCGTCTTAATTCTTACCAAACCTATCTGTATTCTTTATCCTCTAGTGACTGTTCCACTTGGTACGAAACCAAAAGAATTCTGCGAGGACCAACTTCAGTACCATCACTGCATTTTGATAAGATACTCATAGACTTTCAATCCAAATGCAATGCTCTTGCCTCTTATTATAAAAATATATTTACTACAAATAACATCTTTGATAATGAAGCTGCTTCTGATATTGAACATGAAATGTATGTAGATACACAAAAACAAACCTAAAGTTACAAATAGAATATTACACACATCACCGAAAGAGCTATCCCGCTTCATCATAAACCTTACTATTAAAAATCACCAGGATATGACCTCGTACCAAACATAGTACTAAAGAAGCTTACAATGAAAACACTTGTTTACCTGGCAGAAATCTTTAACTCCTCTCTAAGATTTGACTACTTCCCTCGTTCATGGAAAATAGCAGAAATACTGGTATTCCACAAACCTCAAAAAACGATATATCTTCTATCAAGTTATCGGCCAATCAGTCTGCTTCCCACTTTATTAACACTTTTTGAGAAAGTAATCCAAAAACCCTTAGCAGAATTTGTCTACAAAAGCAACATTATACCATCGTATCAATTTGGCTTTCGTCTTCTACATTCAATAACTCATCAGCTATTAAGAGATAGTGAAAGCATCATAAAAGGATTTGAAAAGAAACAGTATACCCCTGCAATTTCTCTAGTTATAGCTCAAGTTTCGATACTGTATGCCACACTGGTTGAATGGTAAAACTACATAGAATTGGACTCCTAGATTATCTAAACAGAATAACTGAAAGTCTTTTCTCACAACGCCAATTTTTAGGGCGAATAGACAGTTACAAATCCAATCTTCCACCAATAGCAGCAGAAGTTCCACAAGGATCAATTCTGGCAGCACTATTATTCAATATATTCATTCAAGACCTTCCAAATGCAAATCCCATATGCTCAGCTATGTAGGCCGATGAGCCTGTTATTTTCTATTCGCATCCAGACTTAAGTACTGCAATCAACAGGCTACAAATATAATTAAATATGTTATCTAAGTGGTTCAACATGTGGCGAGTAGTAATAAATACTATTAAAAGGGAAATAAAAGTATTCTCCTTAAGATCTTATCAAAATCCATCCCCTTTGGACCTGCAGGGAAAATAATTACCATGGAAGCCTCCAGAAACACCAGTCAAATATTTAGGCGCAATGCTTGGCACTAAATTATTCTGGAATTCTCATATATCTTACATTTTCACAATAGTTATTTCTGGAATTAAAAAGCTGTATCCATTGCTTCAGAAGAAATCACAGCTTGGTCTGGAGTGGACAATATTGACCTACAAATCTCTTATACGCCCCATAATTTCTTACGCTGCTCCTGGATGGGGTGCAGCCAGCAAAAGCCACTTTCAACTACTTCAGGTTATACAAAACAAATTTTTCCACAGTATAACAAAGGCTCCACATTTCATTAGAAATGATCAACTCCATCAGGAACTTGGTATTGTTCCCATACATCTGTATTTTATATTGGTATAAAAGACATTCTTCGTTAGATTATCCGAAATACCAAGCGCTGTACATATGACATTGGAGGACGAAACATCGAAAGGACCAGATTAAAAAAAAGAAACTGCCTCAAGACATCCTACTCACTGATTCAGAAGATAGAGTCTTTTCTCACTAACTCATAGTATATCCTCTACTTTACTCGTAACACCACTGATCATAATCCTGCCTCGCATGTCTAACCTCTCCTTCCAATTGTTATCCATCTTATTGAATGTTATTGTATGTGTTGGTTATCCTGTTATATACTTTGTCTTTTATTATCTTTCATTTAAATGTGTTTTTAATTCTTCTCTGTTTGTTTATATTATAAATGTATCACCTATTGTATATGCCAGAGGACAGTAATTCCTCAGTTGTTAATTTCTATGTAGTACTTATGTAATTTATCAATGACTTGTATAGCACTCTGAAGATCAGCCAGATAATAAATTAAAAAGGTGACACAAACTATAAATGATAATAATGTACAATTATAAATATCCATATATATCAAATTTAAAGACAAACAGTGAAACACTATAAGAAGAAAAAAAACCTGAATGCGAATGTAGAAGATGAATGCGCAGGTGCAAATTGTAACACATACACATTACAATATCTCATTTAGAAAACGCTTTAAACAAAATTGGGAAACGGTAATTAATTTGATATAAAATAGTCGTCATGATAAGTTTAAATGATTTGTAAACATGATGATAAGCATAGTAATAGGAAGGAAAAACGAAGAAGCGAAATAAACATAACATTGTATACTTATTTGTTTTATAGCACTGCAAATTCTACGAGGTACACGCTTCGACTTATTGGTGGCATTGCATTGCTACTAGAAACAATTGAATATCGCGAAAGAAAATAAAACAGTGCAAAGGGCTTTGTATCCTTTGCGACTCTTAGCGAAGATGCTTGATTGCGCTTCAAATATACCTGTCTTGATAGATAGCAATTAAATAAATGAATAAATAAGTAAATAAAAAGTAAAAACGTACATAATGTAGTATAACACAAACAAAGAATAGCAAACAAAGTTTCGAGTATCAATTAAATACCAAAATTTAGTGCGATGATCTTGCTTCCTTTAACTATGTTGAAGTAGCACCCTCTAAAATTAGTCGTGAGTACCATTTCTGATTCTACCAGATTGTTTCTTCTGATTGCGTATTGTCACTATAAACAAAGAAACGGAAAGGAATTACTCATATTTATCGTCTGAGTCGTGAGTTATATCTAAAATTTACGAGGGCTGTTCAATAAAGAATGATCACAATTTTTTTACAACGTATTATCACCCGAACATCGGAAATGCTGAGAAAACCAGCTAGGAGGTAGGGGCCTGACGGAAAGCATTTAGCAGACGCCTACCCATTTATCTGTGTAGCGCTCACGGAGGGGATGGTTAGGGATTCCAATTGTGTGCGCTACGTAATTCTTTGTAATTGGCAAGTGTACCAACTGTAATTCTGTAGAAATAAAAACATTTTGAGTTTGTGCAATGGGACTTTTAATCCTACGAACCCAGGAAGTCACAGTATCTTTACTCGTCCTCATAATTTTGATGGTCCTTCTCAAAATAGTCTCCACTGAATGCGATGCACGTTTCCCAGCGTTTTCTGCCAGTCTTCAAAGGACATGTTGGAAACCACTTTCTGAGAGATCCTTGAAAATTGCCTCTGAGGCCTTCACCACTGCTTCTGATGGTGGATAATGCCTCCCACGAAGGCGTTTCTTCAAAGTAGGGAATAGAAAATGGTCACATGGAACTAAATCTGAACTATAGGGAGGATGAGGGATGCACTTCACCTTGAATGTTGCAAAATTTTCAGCATCATGGGCAATATGTGGCCACGCGTATTCATGGTGCAGCATCCAGCCTGCCTGCATCCAGCCTGCTGTGGTCTTTTGCGCCTTATATAGAATTGCAATGTTTTCAGGACATCCCTTTAGTAATTTCCAGTTATTGATGTATGTGCAGGTTCAACATGCTGATAAAGCATTCCATGAATATCAAAGAATGCGATGAAGCTAACTTTCCCAGCAGAAGCAAACACTTTTGCTTTTTGGGGGGTTGGTGATGAAGGAGATTTCCACACTGAGCTTTGCTGTTTGCTCTCAGGATCAAAATGATGTAGCCAAGTGTCATCAGCAGTGATTACGTTTGAAAGAATTTCCGGATCTTCCTCTAACATCAGCTTCAACTGCATGTTACCTCCATCTCAGCGGTAGGCGATACTGATCATATCTGAACTTCTCACAGGCGGGAACCAGAAGTACCATCAATAAAACAAGTACGGCGTGTTTGTTGCACATTAAGCTAACAGAGTATAATAAGAATGAATTTTTGTGCGAAAAATTATGACCGTAAAAAACTATGATCATTCTTTATTGAACAGCCCTCGTATATAAAATTCCTTCACAAAACACAAGTTCAGAATTTCCCGAAGTTAGGCGTGTCCGGGAAACTTTTGCAATGTTTCTTTCTATAAGAACTTAATTCAGCTATCAAAAACATTTGAAAACGAAATAATTTTTGCCAAATTGTTAAAATTGTTGTTAAGTGGAAGGCAAAAGAAGGTGATTGAAGATAATGAAGGTACATAAAAGGGAAAAGGGTTAACACAAAAGCAAATCATACACAAACTTGAATGATAATAAAGAAGCTAAAACACAGCCAAAATTTAATGGACAAGAAACATTTGAAGTTCGTGGAAGCATTGACTAAAAAGGGGCAAAGAGATCTAAATCATTTGGGGGACGTAGAAAAATGGTTGATGTGCTTCAGTTATTTCTAACTAGTTAGCATAATAAACAATCAAATAAATAGGTAAATACATAAACAAATAAACCAACAAAAAAACGAAAGAACGAACGAACGAACAAGCAATCAATCAGTCAATCAAACAAACAAATAAATAAGTAATTAATTAAATACATAAATAAAAAAATAAATGAATACATAGATAGATAAACAATCAAATAAATAAAGTACGTGACTAAGTAAATCAATAAATAAGTAAAAATGACAGAAAAAAATAGATCAAATCATAAATAGATCAATAAATAAATAAATAGCAAATAAATAGACAAATAAGTTAATGAATAAATGAATAAGTAATTCAACAAATAAAAAACAAATAAATAAGTAGATAAATAATAAATAACCAAACAACGAAAGATGTAAGTAAATAAAAATGAATGAATGAATATATCAGCATTTACTGTTATGATCTTGATTTAAGTACGCATGGTGAGGTGGTGCCTTCTGGAAATAGTTTCGAGTAATATTCCTAAATTTTCCAGATATTTTTGCCTGATTAATGTTTGATCTCCTTCACTACTGCTTAAAATTCTCATGATAGCTTTAAATTGTATGTATATATGAATGTTAAATATGTATAGGTAGGGAAAAGAAGAAGCAGAATAAAAATGCTACAGCGAATGCTACAAGCTAAACACTTCGTCTTATTGGCGGCATTGCATTATGATTATAAACAACTGAAGATCGGGAAAGTAAAGACTTAACAAAAGGCAAACAGATTTAAACCATTTTGAAGTCGTACAAAGAAATTTTATTGCGTTTCACTGATTTCTATTTCGGGAGATAAAAAATAAATAGAAGGAAGTAAAATATTGCATAGTGTCAAAAATGAAGAGCAACAAAATTTTCGAATGTCAATTAAACATCGAAATTTACCGCGATAACCTTGTTTTGCTTACGAACGACCATGTAGCGTCCTGTAGTATTAATTTTGAGAACTAATTCCTGTTCTTCCAGATTGCTTCTTCTGATGACAGCATTATGACCATCACCAAAGAAAAAAAAAAGATAAATAAATATATGATGCTGCATAACCTAAAAATAAAGAGTAATCCTAATTTCGATTACGAGGTAAATATAAAAATTCGCCCCTATGATCTTGTTTGGTTAAGGAATAGAGAAATCGCACCCTCACGAATTACTTTTGAGTACTATTCCAAATTCTTTCAGACTTCCTATTCTGAATACTGTTTTTTATGTTTCTTTACTGCCTAGAAGTTATCATGATATTTTCAAGTTGTACTTAATATGTATATTACGCAGTCGAATAAAGAGAAGAAGAAGAAGAAGAAGAAGAAGAAGAAGAAGAAGAAGAAGAAGAAGAAGAAGAAGAAGAAGAAGAAGAAGAAGAAGAAGAAGAAGAAGAAGAAGAAGAAGAAGAAGAAGAAGAAGAAGAAGAAGAAGAAGAAGAAGAAGAAGAAGAAGAAGAAGAAGAAGAAGAAGAAGAAGAAGAAGAAGAAGAAGAAGAAGAAGAAGAAGAAGAAGAAGAAGAAGGAGGAGGAGGAGGAGGAGGAGGAGGAGGAGGAGGAGGAGGAGGAGGAGGAGGAGGAGGAGGAGGAGGAGGAGGAGGAGGAGGAGGAGGAGGAGGAGGAGGAGGAGGAGGAGGAGGAGGAGGAGGAGAAATAAAGACCATAAATTCGTTTAGTTGGTAGCGCTTCAAGCTCTGCGAGGTAAAAGCTACGTCTTATTGTCGATATTGCATTGGGACTAGAAACAATTGAATATCGCGAAAAAATAGATTTAAAAAAAGTAAAGAAATTTTATCATTTGGGCTCTTAGCAAAGAGGTTTAATTGCCTTTTAGTTATTTCTATCTGTAGAGATAACAAATAATATATGAATAAATAAGTAAAGAATACATCATATTGCATAACGTAAACAATGAACAGCAAATAAAATTGCGGGTATCATTTAAATATCAAAATTTACTGCCATGACCTCGTTTCGTTTAAATTGCGAAGTAGCACCCTCTAGAATCAGTTTGGAGTAATATTTCCTATTCTTCTAGACTTCGTCTTCTGATTACTGCATCTTCACCATAAACAGACAACGAAAGCAATTACACATATCTGTTGTTTGAGTCTAAGCTAGGTGTAAGCAAGAGTCCTACAGAGGAAAACACGTTCAACATTTCGGAATTTATACATTTTCTTAAAAATCTAATTCGTCGAAACACTTCATTCAAAGTCTTAAAACAAAAATCTACTGCCAAATCAGTCCCACTGTCTTTAAGATTAAGGAAACAAGGAAAAAATGAAATAAAGGAAAGAAAGCTCAAAATAAAAATGTATAAAAATGGTCAACCAGACACAAACTATTAAGGATAATAGAGTAGATAAATCATAATCAACATTATACCACGTGAGTCTTCTGCCCCTATTTATTGTGATGTATGCAACCCGCAGTTTATACTCTAAGTGAAAACATTGACCCCTTTAACACAAAAGCCATTATTGCAGCTCTGCCCTTCTATTCGGTACTCTACTCAAGATTGCATTAATCCTTACAGCCCTCTATGAGGACCAAGAAGTTGCGAAAAACTTAACGATTTCTCATGCATATAATATAATAATGCATATAACCTTGCCCCGCAGACATTTATCACTCCGCTTGCAACTACCTTCCCCCTCACCCTAATTCGCTAACGCTTTCGTGGCATAGGCCGTATGCGGTGCCTTTCCGTCACACATAAAACTGCAGTGAACGTCATAATAATTGCCAGGAAGATAGATAAATTCATACAATTAAGTAAATGAAGGCATGCAAAATTAATGAAGTTTATAAGGAAAATAAGCAAGTTGAAACTGAATGAATGAACAATGAAACTGAAACAAGTTTAGAATGAAAGGCCTTAGGGCCTCTTCCACTGGGATTTTTTAAAACCAGCACACATACAGTGCAAAAATGCTAGTCTTAAAAGTCGTGACACGCCATACTTGTGTGTCCTTCATTCACCCAAGTCTCGTCAAGGTAGTATATTTTGCGACTCGTATCCCAGTACAGTCTGATTCTCCTTAAATAACGTCTTCGCCACACAGCAATATCGCCCCTGGGGTGGCAAGTTTTCCTGTTGTCCCAATTTCATAATGCAATGTTCCTACACATCTAACACACCTGTAAGTTCAGAGCACAGCTTTTCGAATTCTCTCAATGACAAAGACGGATTCTCTGAGAGTGCACTAAGCACATGCACTACAATTCTTTTTTCGCCGCTTTGTAAGGGTTTTCCCTTGCGATGCTTCAGCGAAAACTGGCGGTAGACTCTGCCATTATACATATAATAAGTACACGTGCAATAGGCCGTCAATAAAATAATTTAGCTCTATCTCTCGGCACAACACACCTTCGAATGGTGATACATGACTAATCCAGTTCAAAACAAGGTCAGTGATAAAAAGTCATATAAACAAATATTTCACCACTACCGCTTAAGCACGTGCTATCGTGCCATGTGAAAGCCTGTCTTCTGAGCAAATGAACCTGCTCTTTACTTCATTTAAGAATTAACATGCATTTCAGATAAATCAACTCTGTTACGCAATATATTTTATTCAAACAGTTACGAAAATATAAATTTGACATTTCTGTTCCTACATATAAAGATTTACCACCCTGTTAAATATCGAACTAATTTTTACCGCAAAACAGTCTATACTAGAATAGCAGCCAATGAGAGGTAATAAGGTTACGTGGCCGTTTAGAGATACGGGTCAAGCCTATGTGAAACAAGGTTTAACAATGTGATAACCGAATGCTTTCCTAAAGAGCACCAGAGAGCACGTAGCAGCTGGCGCAGTGGGTTAGCTTGCTGGAATGTAGTGATACGCAACTTAGCTTCGAATCCACATATCATATCTTCGTTTTTTTCTTTTCTCCCAATCTTTATTGCCTGAGTTTTAGTTTCTAATTTGTTTATTGCTACTATTGGTTCACTTTTGAGCCAAAGAGGAAAGAAATACAATCAGATAATTAGGGACCTATATGGATTTGCTCGCCATATAAGTTGGGCTGAGCTCATTCTAACGTCAGGTAGTTGAGGCCCTTGAATTTTAAAGGACAACCACGAACTATCTTTATCTTTAAATAGGGATCATGTTTAACTTTATGACCTTTATAGTCTGCACGGCATATTGTAAACCATGTTCCGTAGTTAGCTTTCGTTTTTAGCAGAATATCGACCTCATCACTTCTAATAGATTTTATGTCCTGCTTATATTTATGTTTCACTTTCATTTGTGGAATGTTTGAAACTTGATTGAATGGGTCAAGCACAATACCCACCATAATAAAATATCTGCTAGGAACTACACATTTATAACTATATGCCAGCGGAAAACATGGCCACTACTATATTTTGTAGACGCCTACAGTCTTGTAAAAGTGTTATTTGTACTATAATATGAAATTATAGGCCCCAAGAGATAAAACAGGCAATAAAGGCTTTGATCCATCAAGAAGCATATGAACCCAAGTCCAACTGGCATACCTGTGAAATAATCTGTGCTATACCACTGAGCCAAACCTACTTTCTTAAGGAAGGTTTCTATATGAATTAACCACGGACCTAAGACCAACCTCGAATGTTTACACTCTTTCTACAGCTTTATACAGTGTTTTGAGCTCGTTTTGGTAGTTTTAGCACAAATAAAAAACCTGTATCTGCCATGACTATTACTGTATGAGCTAAAAAGTGCCATAATTTGTGACAGAAGCGAAAGCAATCTATCTAATTCTTAGGATTTTTTGACATGGCTTTACAGTGAAAACACCTGCTGGGTGTAGATTTAAATCCAATTGTTCCCACTGTGTAGATCTGCTACTTTGTGTTCCAATGTTATTGCCAACTGATGCATGTGATAGGTTGTTCCTTAAGGGGTGTGTTTAAAAGTGTGTGTGAATCTACGCCAAAGAAAATTTTTTGTAAACTCTCTAAAATTATTACTGCAGCTTTTTTACCTAGGTATGATGCTTTTGGAACCGACATACATAGTGATTGATTTCTGTCCCTTACCACACTTATGCACTGAGTTTCCTAACCATCCTATATAAACTATTCTACTAATCACCCATTAGAGGGCATTCAAGAAAAGGCAAAGTCACATATACTGAGTCCCATAAATAATCGGACAGACTTTGCATTTCACTATTGAGTGCTCTGTAAAGCAGGATACATTATATTTATCAATCTCAAGGTTCCTCCTTGTGTTAAGAAAAAATAATTTGCTATGGATATCCTTTATAAAGATTGAAAATTTGGCTAAACTAAGGGTTTCCTAATCCAACCTTGGTTACATCATGAGTTTACGACACAAAAAGTATCGGACAGCACAACTGAAATGCAATACAACGAGTAGGTGAAACATGTCAGAAGACAAAACAACATCGTAGAATAAGTACGTCAACTGTTCACCAAGAAGAAGGCAAGAGCTTAGTATTGTCCCAGATGTAAGCTAAGCAGAGTACCTTTAAACAAAGACATTGATCTATCTCTATGAACAAAACATACCGGGAAATAGCAGAGATTGTGAATCTTAGCAAAGGTACAGTTAATGACATAAATCACCAGTATAAGTATGAAGACAGAATTGAATCTCGAGCAAAGCCAGGGTGACCAAAACTTCTTACCGATTGGCAGGAGTCTTATAATATGCGGAAGGTACAACAGAATCCACGTATAAGTGCCCCGGTAATTTGTGCTGAGATTAAGGAAGAACTGGACTGGCAGTTAACCCTGATAGGATCAAAGAGCCATGCGAAAACAAGATTCTAATGGTCGCGTAGACAGAAAAAGGCCATACATTTCCAGCAAGAATTTGCCAACGTGCACATTGGATATTTTGTAATCCATTTTATTTGGGTGGTAGATCAGTTATCATTAACACAATTAACATCTGCATAAATTGCCTTGTACAAGAGCAGAGAAGGTTATATGGCTACCCACATGACATTTTGAAGCTATAACGTTATGATGAGAATAGCCTGACATATATTTGAGTAGTGACGACTTATAAAATCACAGATTACGTATATTACCGTACAATCTGTGTGTGTATTAATAGCAGCAAAGACAGGTGTAAGTTATCTTATAATGTCATCCGGAGACCACTCCAACTCAGACACACTGTCAGGGAATGTCAGTATTACATAGAATTATACTTCACATGTTTATTTACCTCACATAAAAATACAACTTTGCATAATTAAGATAACTGAAAGGAAAATAATCCCAAGTGCCAATGGATAAATTAAAGAAAAATATCTGTTTTATTTTATAATATGCCGTACTCCAGGACCAGTTAAACAAATTTGATTACCTTTATTTACAAAATATTAACAGTTACTATACATATGGAGGCTTCCATGCTTTTGAAAAACAAAAATTCAAATATAAAATGTATAACTACATTAGTATTTCTGAATAAATGCAGTATTCTTGCTTTATTTTTCAAAAGGAAGTAAACTAATCGATGTACCTGACATCTATTGTGGGCATAAACAGTTCAATATTTTGCACCAGATGATATGATCTAAGGACACTAGATGGCTGTGTTGTTAATGCTTCTGTTGCAGATAAAAGAAACCCCCAATTGCTATCTTGGCCGTTCCTGTGAACGTTTTATCTCACAGTACATTTTAATGATAATATTGCAACGGTTGGCCCAAAGGTTCAATCAAGACCTTGCAAAAGCATTTACATACATCTTAAAAGAAGAACTATTATATTTTTCTGCTGTAGTATGCATCTTTATTTACACACTTTATGATCATCATATTATTATTAACACTATTATTATGTATATTAATCCGTGTTTGGAAAAACCGAAACTCTTCTATCTGAACAAATGGGGCCACTAACGGTGGTTAATGCCTTGCGCGAGTAAACAGAATAGTCAGGGAAATGATTTCCTAATAATAAATACGTGAGTTTGAATCTCCAGTTAACTGTATAATGTTCTTTTTTAATTTTTTTAAGTTATTTTAATATTATATTATGAAGACTTTTTATTTGCATAAATTTGAAATGTTATGCAATTTTTGTTTTAATTAGTTAATTTTAAATGTTGTTTGAATAATTATATTGATTATATATAATTACCAGAGCTGCTCAATAAAGAATGATCATAAATTTTTACGATCATAATTTTTCGCACTACAATTTAATCTTATTAAATTCGGTTAGCTTAATATGGAACAAACACGCCGCAATTGTTTCATTGTTGGTACTCCTGGTTCGCGCCAGTGAGAACCAAATAGGTTAAGACATGTTCAGTATTACGTACCGCTGCAATGGAAGTAACATGCAGGTAAAGTTGATGTTAGAGGAAAACCCGGAGTTTCTTTCAAACGTAATCACTGCTGATGATACTTGGCTACACCATTTTGATCCTGAGAGCAAACAGCAAAGCTCAGTGTGGAAAGCTCCTTCATCACCAACCCCCCAAATATCAAAAGTGGTTCCTTCTGCTACGAAAGTTATGGTCATCTCATTCTTTGATATTCATGGAATGGTTCATCAGCATGTTGTACCTGCACACACATCAGTAACTGGACAATACTACAGGGATTTCCTCAAAACATTGCAAGTCAATATTAGGCTCATAAAACCACATTTCCGTGAAGCAGGCTGGACGCTGCACCTAGATAATTCGCGGCCGCATATTGCCAACGTTGTTGACGAATATCTTGCAAAAATCAACATGATGTACATTCCTCGCCCTCCCTATAGTCCGGAGTTATCGCCATGTGACTCTTCTATTCCCCAACTTGAAGAAACGCCTTCGTGGGAGGTATTGTCCATCATCAGAAGCAGTGGTGGAGGCTGCGCAGGCGATTTTAGAAGGCTCTCTCAAAAATGGTTTCCGGCATCTCTTTGAAGACTGAAGAAATGCTGGGTCAAGTGAATGGCATTCAGGGGAGACTATTTTGCGAGGCACCATCAAAATTAGGAGTAAAGGTACGTTGTCAAAAAAATGTGATCATTTTTTATTGGACAGCCCTCGTATTTTCGTAATCTGTGGAAATGTAATTCTTTCCTCTGTTTTTGAAAGTTTGTATCTTTATATATTTTGGTCAAGTTTTTGAAGCGTTTTAAAAGTTTTTTTTTTTTTTTTTTTTAAGTTTTTGAAAGATTTTTTATTCAGAACATATTGATTACCAGTACGTGAAATGTAGGTTACCGGTATTGTAGTTAGTAGTCTTATAATTTAACTGGCTGCAAGTTAAATGTTTACCGGATACCAGTATTTGTATTATTTGTAAAGTGGTAGCTAATATCAGATATGTTATTTTGAATGATTTTAAATTTTCTTTTATGATATGAAAAATGTTGTAGTGTAATTGTAGTGTTTTGTAGTTAATTGTTTTTTAATAAATAAGAATTTGGAAATTATGTCCAGGTATAAGAAATTAGGAACCTGTACATGGAATATTAGATTTTATTTATTTATTTGTATAATGTTTCTCTTTTATCATCGAAATGTGTACAGGACTTTCAATAACCTGACGATGTCCACAAACTTGTATCTTCTTGCACTGTTGAAGTGATTTTAGAAGAACAAACTAAAGAGTAATCAAGTGACAGCTTTATAGACATCCCGGGGGCAACAATGTCCCAATAGACTATCAGTGATACAGTCGTTTGATGCCTTGACGATGAGAAGAACGACATATCGATAGTACAGCTCGGATTTTCTACCTAAATTAGAATTTATAAATAAGACTTTAAAAGGAAACAACCTATTCCGTTGAAGAGTAACTACACTAATGAAAGTTTGGAAGAAAATTAATTTCAAATTTTAAAAAATTGCTAAGAGATGAAGTATCTTAATGAAGGTCTCGATGCTGTTCCCAACAAATATGTCTATTTCAAATTGTGACAACAATGAAACAATTGAAGTCCAATTGTTTACTGGTTGAAGCTTGGATCAATGGAGCCATACTAGAAATAAAGCAGGAGATGAACTTGATTTCCCTCTTCAGACGTCCATAGCAAAAGGCTAACGCTTTATAATTTTGCATAAGATTTCTGAGGAGGCACTATTCCCAGCGTCTTGGTGAGTTTTAAATCTAAGTCTACCAAATGATCTCATGAAGAAATGTACTACAAAACTTTAAGGATCGGTTTGTTAACCATTTATGTACAAACACAAGCACACCCTCCAAAAGTGTCTACCTATTTGCAGAAACATACAAGACATCCCTCAAATCAGAAATGCCGCTATGCTTCCCATATTAAACATTGAATTTGATCCATGCACTACTAAAGCTGTACTCCAGAGTCACCAAGTGGGTCGATTTTGTGGTAGAGAAAATGACGTAGCACTGTGCGACTTCAGTGTGAGAAAGAAGTGTTGCCTCGTCTCTTGCGGTTTGTTTTCGTTAACCTAATGGTGGTAGTGCACTTAAACGCCATAACATTGACACCGTCTACAAGCCCACTAAATTGCAACATACTCCGTTCCGCCAAAACCCCCAGTGATCCTCTATCCACCGCAGGAGTATACAGAATACCTTGTTCATGTGGCAAGGTATACATCGGTACCACACAACGCAGTATAAAAACCCGTATTGAAGAACACAGAAGAAATTGTCGCATGGGTCAAACAGAAAATTCAGCAATTGCGAAACATGCCATACTAGAAGAAGGGGAACACATCATCCAATATGGTAACACAGATATTCTGGCATCTACATCACACTACTATTCTCGCTTATTCCGTGAAGCCATTGAAATACACAAGCACAAAAATAATATCAATCGCAAAGAGGAAGGGCTGAAACTCAACAGAATATGGCAAACAGCGTTAACAAAAACAAAAATCCAGAACCCCTCTCCAGCCAATCAGACACCAGCTCCTTGTAGTACTCCGCTGATACAAGCACAGCCCACTGGCCACCCGGACCAATCACAACACACCTCCCCTCCGGCCGCTGACATAAATACCGCACCTCTGGTGGTGACCAGCGCAGGGCATGGCATGAGAGAATTTCGGCTGAGAGGTGAGTGAGGTCAGACGGACGTGTTTTTCGAGCTAAGAGAAGCAGTTCGAGATTCGTGTGATTTGTGTGCCGTGAATTTTTCTTATGCATATCGAATGCATTGTATGAACTGAAAGTTGTAGTGTCTCCGTAAGCGATCGCGAACCAAACAAAGTGAGGTTTACGGCGATACCGCCAACACATGTGCTCGCAATATACCTGAGCAGTGATTAAGGGAAATAGTGAGAATGTGCAAAACTAAACTGTGCACACAAAAAGTATAGGTGGGGGACACGAGTCTTAGTTCCTAGTGAGAAACATTGGTGTTCGTGCCGTGGTGTGAACAGTGCAGTGTGTGAAAGTGACGCGGATAAAACCCAAAACCGCAAAGAAACAGCGTGGGACGCTCAGCTGTGTGCCCTTGTTGCACGCAACGGTTGGCGTCCCCAAGCCACGCTGCTCCCAGCAGCCTCTGCGCCAGCGGAGCGGTGACGTCCGCTCCAACATGGCGGCGGCCGCAACAGCAGCCGCTCCGCTTCAGCCAGCCTCACAGCTGGCTGGCAGTCAAGTGCCCCGAGGCGGTCAGCCGGCCGCCTTTATAGCTGCGCAGGAGCAGGCTGGCAGCACCAACCCTCCCACTGCGCCGCCATTGGCTGCCACGGCTGCAGCAAGCGAAGCGCCAATGGACACCACTTCTCCGGAGGATGCGAAAAGGATGAAGCAGGCCCAAAAACTGGACCAAGAAGTCCGCGATCTGCAACGCGAGATCATCTACTACCAAGAGATGCTCGCCAACATGGAGCCAGAATCGCGGAACTTCACAAAGATTGCTACTGACCTTGCCCGCTGCTACCAGGAGCATGCCGTAAAGAAGCGACACTTGGTACAGCTGGGAGATGGATGGCAGGTGGCCGCCGCCAGAAAGCGCCCTCACCACCGTAGCAGCGGCCGGGAAAGCGATTCAGACAGTGAACGTCCCGGCTCAAAGCTCGGTGGAAAAAAGAAAAACAAAACGAAACATCTGCAGCGACCATCAACAGCTTCCACCCCAACCCCCAGCACTAGCAACCGCTACGATGCACTGTCGGAGTCCGACGACGACGACAGTGACATCTCCACTGTCCAAAACCTCCCGAACCCCCGGCCGAGACCACAGCGTCCACCCGCGGGGAAGAAGCCTACATCAACAATCCAAACCAAACCACTTTCCACCCCCACCTCCACCCCAGCCACCACCACCACCAGGGCGGCCACCACGTCAACAGCAAGCGCCAGTACATCCACCGCGGCTTCGACGGCAGAGCAGCAGTCTTCGGAGGACAAGAAACCCCCGAGGATTATCATCCCTGACAACCGTCAAGCCGCGAAGGTCCTTCGCATCCTCCGGGACTCCCTCCCACCTAAAACCTACAAACTACAGTGCACCAGGAACTGCCTGAAGCTTTTCCTGGACAGGAAGCAGGACGCCGTGCCCACCATGGGACGCCTGAAGGACGCCGGTGTGGAGTCCTACATATTCACTCCCAGGAGCGACCAGCCCCTCCGCGTGGTCATCAAACGCCTCCCGGAGGACCTGGAAGTAGACTTCATCCGGGAGTCCCTCGAGGCCAAGGGCTACACAGGCGTCCAGGTGCGCCAGATGGTTACCCGCGGCAGGCCTCTTCCCAACTACCAGGTATCGTTAGACAGGACCACCAGTAATAAGAAAATCCTTCAGGAAAGAGAGGTGTGCCATATGATGGTCACCGTGGAGGTCCTAAAAACTAGTCAAAATATCACACAATGTTATAACTGCCAACAACTTGGGCATACGTTTAGAATGTGCAATATGACCTCCCGGTGCGTCCTCTGCGGTGGCATTCACCGCCTCGCTGACTGCCCCAAAAAGGCGACGCAGGACGTCGTACCCCACTGCGCAAATTGTGGGGAGACGCATCCTGCCAGCTATCGAGGCTGTGAGACGTTTCGCAACGAACGCCACCGCCGCCAACTGGCAGCCATAGCTAGGGCAGGTCCCAGTGTACAACCAGGGCCAAGGGCCTATCACTCACCCGGCCCTGGTTAGAGAAGGCGTGTCCTTTGCAGGCGCCGCCGGAGGACGAACGGCACCTGTGCCACCACCAGCTGGTCCCCCTCCTACTTCCCCCCCGTCCCAGGCACCCACTAGTGACCTGGGCGGACTTAAGGAGCTGCTCTCCTTAATTAAAGATTTAAACATTTCATCCATGCTAACCAAGCTGCGGCCTTTCATCGAGCAGTTTAAAAGCTGCAGCAACACTTGGGACAAAGCAGAAATAATAATATGTGCCATCCCTACACTCCTGGAGTAAATGGCTTTACACAGGGGAGGTATAACTTCATCTCGCGCGCTCCTGTGGAATGCCGACGGCATCTACAGGCAGCGCTACGAACTTGAAAACTACCTGCGGCGTAACAAAATTGCTATCGCATTCATTTGCGAAACTAAATGAAAGCCGGAGCACACTTTCAAGCTCCAAGGGTATAATACATTTCGAACTGACAGATTTGGCAGACAAGGGGTGGGGACCGCCATCTTGCTAAAAAACACAGTTGCTCATGCTCCTGTCACGCTGCCTGCTTTGGCAGCACTGGAGTGCACGGCTCTGAAAATACGTGCGAACAATAGAACGGTGATGTTGGTAGCGCTGTACCGGCCTCCCCACTCCTCCCACTTTATACAAGACCTCGAACAAATCCTCGCAGTAGAGGACCATGTTATAATTGCAGGAGACTTCAACGCTCGACACCCGTGGTGGTTTTCCCGTCGAGCAAACGCAGCTGGAAATCTCCTGGTTGAACTTATAACTGAAAATGACGATCTCGAGGTACACCTCCAACCGGAACCAACCTTTTGGCATAAGTCAGGACACGATCCTGAAATTTTGGATTTCGTAATCACAAAAAATGCGGCTGTTACAGACAATCTCATTGTGTATCACAGCCTGGATTCCGACCATTTACCTGTGCATTTCGAGATCTGCGGCTCTCTCGCGGCCGGTAGAACCGGTCCGCCAAGACGAGCAGAGACCAACTGGACAGGCTACACGATCGATATGCACAGGATGGCGCAACCCAGACTGTCATACCACAGCGAGGCGGACATAGATGCCGCCATTGAAAACTTCACCGCCTCGCTGCACACGGCCAAAAGGAACGCTACCACATACACCACAAGCCCACCCAGTTTCTGCACGTACCCTGAGGTGGAACGGCTCATTGCCCGGCGCAGACGTTTGACGAGACTGTGGCGGCACACCCGTCAGCCTGAGTTTAAAGCGCTAGCGAAATGGCTAAGCAAAATCATTCGGCAACAAATTAAATTAAACAAAATTGAACAGTGGGAAAACAAAATGCTGAGTACCACCCATTCGGACCATAGTTTGTGGAAATTATTAAATGCATTCAAGGTCTCCTCAAACGCCAACACCGCCACTGAGGCGCTCCAGACTCAACTCGGCCTGCACTTCTCCTCCAAGGAGAAAGCCGAGGTTTTCGCTGACTGTCTGCAAGACAGATTCAGCGAGAACGCAGCCACCAACCCCCAGCTGGAGCGGGAGGTTTTACGTGGGTACAAAACTGGGTGGCGCAGAAGCATGAGCAACATCTGCCCCTCACTACACCGCAAGAAGTCTACAAGCTCATTAGGAAATTACCTAATGGGAAAGCCGCCGGCCCGGACAAGGTGACTAATGAGGAACTAAAACACCTCCCTAGAAAAGCCCTGGTGCAACTCACCAAAATCTTCAACGCTTGTTTGCCGCATAACCACTTCCCCGACACTTGGAAACGAGCCAAGGTGATAATGTTACCGAAACAGGGGAAAAGCATCAGGCAACCGCAAAACTACCGCCCCATTAGTCTCTTGTCTACTGTTGGAAAATTGCTCGAAAAACTCATACTTTCTCGACTGCAAAAACAGGTTTCGGACATTGAACTATCAAATTCTCAGTTTGGATTTAGAAAAAGCCATTCTACTGAATTACAACTTCTACGGCTAGCTGATGACGTCCTCGAGCAATTTAACAACGGGGCTGCCACGTTGGCGTTATTTTTGGACGTAGAAGCCGCCTTCGACCGGTGCTGGCACAACGGCCTCATTTATAAGACACACCGGAATTTTCCCGGCCTCCAAATTGCAACACCTATGCTGCACAGTTTTTTGAAAAATCGGCGCTACGACGTCCAGGTGGGTGGCTCCTCCTCTAAGGAGAGAGTCATGCAGGCTGGCGTACCACAAGGGGCGATCATGTCGCCGTTCCTGTATATACTTTTCACCAACGACTACCCTGTGGACGCCAGATGCAGAGTGGCCATGTATGCTGACGACACTGCAATCTACAACCACCACAAAAATTATCGTTACGGTATTTTGGAAATGCAGCGGTATATTGACCGTTTCCTCTCATGGCTGCATGATTGGAAGATCAAAATTAACCCGAACAAATGCCAGCTTATTCACTTCACAAAGCGGCGCCCTTTGGCTATGGACCTAACGGTCGGTGGTCAAACATTGCACTGCCGCCAGCATGTAAAATACCTAGGCGTGACGCTGTCACGCACCATGAACTGCTCCACCCACATCAAAGACACCGCCAACAAAGGGCGGCAGAGATTAAAGTTATGCGCCCCCGTCTTCAGGAGTAAACAAGTACAATTAAAATCCAAACTGGTCTTATACAAGGCCTTCATTTTGTCGGTGGTCCTGTACGCGTGCGCGGCCTGGGCCAACGCCTCCAAATCAACAATAAAGTACCTCCAAACCGTGCAAAACCTTTCCTTAAGGAAGGTCCTATCCGCCCCTCTCCTCACCACCAACGCACAAATTCACAAGGAAGCGTGCATTCCTACCATTCCCGAGGCCATACTCAAACGGGCCTCTTCCACCTGGGCGCGCATTAAGGGGCACACCAACCCCAACATCTACAACATCGGCAGGGGCGAGCCGCGACATCGCAAACATGCGAGAATAAAAATACTGTAGTTGTCGGCGGCTCGCCAAACTGCGCGCCCAGAATCCCTCGGCCCATGGCCGCACAATCTACAAGGCAGAGGCCACAGTCACGGCCACTGGATCACCCCGCCTGGACTGGCAGACACAAGCTTCGTTTGACAGTGCGTGTGCGTGTGTACAGGTGTGTGTGTATATAGGCGTGTGTGTGTGCGTGTGTGTGTGAATGTACGGGGGTGAAATAAACCACCATGTATATATGTATATAGATATTTATATTAAAAAAAAACACTTTAAAAACTGAAAAGACAGCATTAAACTGTTCTCGGCGGTCGTGATAAGGCCGCCGAATGGGTTTGATATAACCCACAAAGACAATAAACCTATAACGCAAGAAAATTATAGAAACATGTAAATTTTAGCCTGTAAGCCGGGCCCATTGTACCGGCACCAGGCCATATTTTATTATTAATAAAAAATGAATGAATGAATGAATGACCAGCGCAGTCGGTGCTGAAATCTCCACTAGGAAACTTCGACCTCGCCGCCACTGAAGATGTCTGCCGCAGTCGCAGGCGAAACGTTTGGGAAGAGGAAGGAACCTAATAGACCACGGCCCACAAGCCCGGAAAATATTGTATCTAGTATCAATTTATCGTTTATTTGTTGTTTTTATTAAAATAAAGATACATAGTTGAATGATAATGAAAGAGACAATGAAACAATTTATATAACAATTATATCCTTAATATTACGATTCGATTATTACTAATGCACAGTCAATTGTGCATTTAAAGTGCAAGATCGCTATTCCGTCACTGCTCTGAAGGTTACGGAGTGCACGGTAGACTATTCCGGCGTGCAACGGGTAAACTTGCACGACCTGCTGTGCACAATGTGCATTGAGGTGATGGCCACTGCTGTACTCCATGAACATATAAAACTGAAAAAGGACCGTCTCAAAACTTGTGAAATAGTTCAGGACCATATCAGCCCAGGACTACTAATATTTATATGGACCCAAGGATATGTTTCCAAAACAGAAGATGTTTTTTACGTAAAGCCGTGTACCCAAAATTGTTTGATAGTGAAGTGCAAAACCTAAAGTGGACAACCAGGAAAAACTAAAATAGGTCTTTTGGGATAAGAATGGTCCAAGTTAATTTACCATACTCCTAGACTGACTGCAAGGAACAGTTCGAAATATCTGATACTCATACTTCCACTATATAGGGGAGATGCGTTCAATACAGCACGGTGTCAGTATCTCGTATTTGCCGATAGATAGTAGAAGCTCATGGTTTGTATTTAGACAAGCAACTATTTCTGTTACAAACGGAAAGTTTTCCCTCCTCTTTGACCGTTGAATCAGAAGTTATTGTTCAGAGAAGACGTATAGTGAACTGAAGCTGGTCTGTTAATAACTTGCTGACATTGCTGC
This sequence comes from Mantis religiosa, assembly GCA_030765055.1. NCBI lineage: Eukaryota > Metazoa > Arthropoda > Insecta > Mantodea > Mantidae > Mantis > Mantis religiosa. Next base: position 2,004,227 of record JAUKNK010000112.1, on the reverse strand, counting down.
TGCCTTGTCCGGTGAAGAACTGATTAAGTATTTGTACTCATATTATATTTATTAAGTAGAGTACACAAACAAAAAATACAGTGCCGGTTTAAAAGAATCGGGCCGTGCTATGACGTTATATATACGCACGTTTGAGTTGCTCAGTACCGTACGCGAAGGTATATTTTAATCCCCTGAACTTGCACTGACATTAGATTAATTTTTGTTTTTAGGAGTTCCTGTCAACATTGATACCGAAATTAAGGGATACGATGTATAAAGAATCGTAGTGGATTTCGAAGTAATGTATATTTGTTTGGAACGCGTGCAGGTGCAGTTGGGTTGAATAGCAACGGAGATGGTTGAATTGTTTAACAAATGACACGGGAGAAAGAGTGTTTTCTTAGTAAGAATCCTGAATGGATAGCACTTGACTTTGTTTGTAAAGGTATTCTTCGGACCCCTAATAATGACAGTGGGCAAAACTGTCACAAAGGGAATCTTTGTGTGTATAAAGGGCTTCGAGAGAGTGAAAGCTAGACAATCATGCGCAGCTGTGAGGACAGACAGTCCGAGGCGGGAAGCCGATTAGGGCAGTCCTCTTGTTCTGTCTTGGTACAGGCAGACCAGAAGTGATGAGAGAAGATATTTGTCGGTTCCTATATACGTGAAGAACGAATTAAGTTTTATCGAGTAAAAAACATTTCATAAACACTAACTCTAAACACTGATATTGGTAACCCTTGGTCGGTAACTTCAAGTTTGACGTTCTCATAAAAGAAGCAGTTGTTAAACAAGTTTGAAACGGACATTCCAGTGTCATTAAGACTCTCCTTCTCATACATACCCACGCATACCCTCAGATAAACCTCATTTCTTTACCCTGAGCTAGACACTATTTGCTTCAAACTGTAGCGTCAACGTGGAACCTTTGCTTGCCAATATATTTGCATCAACATGGAGGCCAAAGTAAAGGAAAATGGTTATAAAAATATGAAACAAGCAATAAAGAATGTGATAGAAAGGTCAGTGTGTCCAGGAGTAGCAATATATATTGCTGAAACATTAACACCGATTCAGTATAAGTTGATATTGCAAGAAAAGGCATAAAAACATAAGAACAAACCAATAGAAAAGGGACGTACGACTAACAGTAATAAAACTATAAATAGATAACCTAGCTCTAGCTCTGTGCTAACAGATACTGGAAATAGGGAAGAGCCTTAGAAGACTAAAATAAAATTAAATTTAGGAACCAAAACCAGTGTTGATTGAACTGTTATAACACAGTGTATCATTTGCTTATAAATCACAGACGATGCTTGAGTTCATTGTGTATCGTGCAAAGGTTGGGCACATATTGAATGTACAGGGCAAGAGAACATTGATTTTTATAGATTTGATCACTGTGTTAAAAAAATATTTCATTAGTTCTAAGACATTTTAATTTCGTTGTGATAATCTGTAGAGAAGGTTTTGAAAAATATGTTATCATGTTACTGTGTTCCGCTTTTATCTCAAGAATAAAAATAATTATGATAGGAATAATTATCTTGCGATTTACAACGCAGTTCATTTTCCTTTATTTACAAATACGTATTTGTTTACGTCTGTCCGGTACTGGGAATCACTTTTTAAGATGCGCAGTTATCACTAATACTTAGTTTAGTTTTTAACAGTCAACATGACTCGCGTTCATGAATAGTCATTACTAATGCTGATTCTGTATGTTATTAGCTTCATGATAA